>VURO01021557.1:15447-26065 GCA_015108175.1 Pelvicachromis taeniatus
CCACCCTTCTTCTTTTTTTTTTTTAAACCTCCCCCCCCCCCCCCCCATCCATCATCTATCTTCATAAAGAAGAAACTAATAATAAAAGTCACAAAACATTGTTTCCTATCTGAGTGTGGACATTCAGACACCTTCTTTCTTTTAAAATGAAGTGCAAGACATCCACTCATCCCTGATGGTGACACATTCGAGTCCATCTGGTCACTGCGTGTTCACGCTGTCTCGCTGGCATGTCGCACCTGACATTCGGTGATGAAATGATTACTGTGCATGGTTAACATCCATAGGTGCCTTTGCATGAAAGAAAAAAACCCAAATAAATAAATGTTCTCTGGTTCATCGTTCGTGACTCTGTCGTCTGGATTAAGCTGCTGTTTACATTTCACGACCCACATTTCATGGTGTTGACTTTGGTTTTACTCCAGCAACATCCAATAATCACTTTAATCTGTGGAGTTGTCAATCACACTTTGTAGGGTTCTTAGTTTTCATTTGACTGCATAACAGGCAGCGTGCAGGGGTTTTGACTGTGAGGGTGGCACTTTATACAGTAGTTCCAGCGTTTCTCTTCGTTGCTTGTCTGATACTCCATACAAGCCTGTAGCCATTTCCCAAGCCAGGCAGCAGCAGTTAGATTAGTCAAAGCCAACCAAGCAACACTGCCCGCCTCCCTGATCTGCCTGTTAATCACCCATGAATGGGGACCTGCTTCACAAAAACAAAAACAGAAAAAAAAAAAGTGCAGCAGAATTGAGATATAAGTAATGTTTCCCACACCCATTCATGTAGCTCCCACTTGTCCATTGCGCATAATGGGTGCCAGTCAAACACATCATGGGCAAATCTAATTTAGCTTTGCACCACAGATTTTTCTTCCACAGTGACAAAGTCCTAAGAATTTGCAGACTGACAGCAGAACACGGCTGATATGAAATCAGTAATAATTGGCTCCCTCATTGGTAGAAATTGAAGGAAGCCCCCTTGAATCTCTCTGAGCTTCCAAGCACTGTCATTTTAGACAAATCAGTGATAATCGCAATAGCCTGAAAACACTGTACATATATGGGAGTATAAAAATAGCCGTGTTTTGAAGTGATTGGGGGGAGGGTGTGTGTGTGTGTAGGGGTCCTCTCAGATGAGTGATTGCCATGATTAGGAGCAGGCTTCCACTCCAGTTTAGACACATAGCAGACAACTCCAGTAGCTGAAAGGCCCGGCTGCAAAACAGAGAAGTGGATGCTGCGCCTCATGGGGACAGGTGAATTGGAGCATGTTAACTCTGAAACAAAACACTCGTCAACTCAGCAGAAGACCCTGTCCCCATCGTGTGGTAATTACAGATGTAGTTTTTAATCAGAGAAGAAGTCCATCACCGACACCCTCCCCCAAGCTGCTTATTGTTTCAGTTTAGATTTTCTTGGGGGCCATCCATTCGCAGATAAAGCGATAATGCAGCCGCTCTGCCAGTTACTGAACTATTCCATTACCACCTTTTTTCTTTTCACAACTCTGACTTCATGGGTCGAAATGATGATGTGTTGACTTTATGTCCAAGAAGTCAAACATTTGATCGAGCTAGGCATTTTTACGTCCCAGATTCAAAAGCCTTTTTCACAGAAGTTGTCTTTGAATATCCGATGAATGCAAGCATTGACTCTCCTTTTGGCTTTACTTTGGTCTCCACCGACCCCTGAGGGAAATAGATGACTTTTTAGCTGCCGCTGTGCTCACCAGATAGTTCCAAGTTTTCTCCACCCGTTTCCTTGTGCTGTTAATTAGATTTAACAGAGCGTTTCCACTGAAAACAGCTGACGTTTAACTGCTAATAAGATTCCTGAGGTTGAACCAAAGCAATGTTGTTTTTGGCTGCAATAACCCCCACCTCCCCACACTCACACACACAAACACAACACCACCACCACTGCCTCAAGTGAGCTGACAGACAATAATAAACAAAGTTGAGGTGAGGGGAAATGCAAACGCTTTACACCAGCATTACTATGAACTGAAGGGTGACTATTCACTTAACATTTAACACTTAAGCTACATTTCTTGCCTCTGTGCAGTCATTATGATTGTGTTCATAGCATCCATCATGTTTCCACGTATTGTGTCTGTTTGTGCAATGCCATCTGGTAGCAACATGGCAGAAAGTTGACCACTTCTTATCTGCATAAAGTTGAGGAGTAGGTGACTCTATACAGGAGCGTTTCCCTTAACCCATACCTCTGATCATCAAACGTTTTTCTGGAGTTTCCAAATAGAAAAACGTATTAAGCAGCTTTTGTCTTGTTTTAGATGTTTTTAAAAAACACATTTTGCTGGATTACATGAAAAAGTTTACACACAGCTCGATGTGTTAGTTTGGTTTGAAGCAGACAGCCCTTGAGAGGCAATCAACCAGTCAGGTGCAGCTCAGTGTTTGTGTGGTAGCAGGCTATAAGGCTGGGAGAAACCGGTCAGGCACTGTCTAGTGGCTCACAGTTCATTAGACATGTCTACTTGCCATAGTAAGTTTGTTATAACTAATATGATTGGATGAAAAATCCGTTCTTTACTTTGGCCGATGCAGATTTCAAGATGAGGAGTACATGCTGTCGTATCTGGCTCTCAGACTGAATAACCTCACAGTTGGATGATAAGCCCATGAAGGTCAGACACGGGCATACATACCATTGAATTTTAAATAGGGTTGTTATGGGAACTAGCATGTTTTTGTATCTGAACTCTGCAGCCATGGTCAGTGTAGGCAGGACGTGAAAAAAAATTAGCCTTGGGCTGCTGCAAATGTTAATAAATGTGAATTAACATTGGGAATGAACTCTTTTACATTTCATAACAATAACGAGAGTTTATGGAGTAAATGCAAGGGAGAGAAAAAAAATCAAACGTTTCTTTGCTAACTTTATAGGCAGTCACGCTTTTCAACGACAACTGATACTTTTATTCACGGTTAGCATGTGTAGTTAAACATTTAGAGGCAGCTAATTAGATTTAACTTTCACCTGGTAATCAAAGTTGACCAGTTCTTGAAAGAGTTCATTTAACAGAAATTATATCCCTGCACTGCAGGCATTTGAATAAATGCAAAGTTGAAGAGTTACACAACCAACTTGGCAAGATATTAATTAATTCACCCAAGGGTATAATTACATACTGAATCATTCAAGTGTGACTGTATGGGTGTGAAAATTTACACTTATTTAAAATAAAGGCATATTTTACTGATTCCAAGATAGATAGATAGATAGATAGATAGATAGATAGATAGATAGATAGATAGATAGATAGATAGATAGATAGATAGATAGATATTAGAAGTAAATAGCGTGCTATGCAAAACCTTAATGTGTCTGTTATAACACAGCAGAAATAAAGCTACCTTCCAGCTCCACGTTTTGACACAGATCACAGTTCACCTTAAGTTGCCCGACTGCACGGACGGCACGTATCGTTTAAATCCTGAGCATGTTCAGCCAGCCTCCCTACAGAAAAGTCTCTCGTACTATGTGTACAACACCTGGGGTTTGTTCACCCTACTTAAGCAATGATGACAGACAACACGGCGATGATTAAATAACATGTTTACCCTCAGTGTGGTCAGAAATACATATTCAGTGGGAACACGGCGTATAGGCTACAGCCTGACTTCAGATCAGATTATTAACATGCAGAAAATTATCACTAAATAATGTGTTGTTCAACAAAACTGTGTCAAGTACATTATGAATTCATATTCCTGGTGCCTGCTTGCACGCACCCCACCTCCCGCAGCATTTAGATGCCAAGGTAGAGTGAGCTTTAAGAGCAAATGCCCAGATTGCATTGTGCACAAACGAGTATGCTTTGGTGTTGAGATATCACTTGATTCTGTTGCGCGATAAATTTAATAGGTTTTCTAATTGTAGACTGTAGATATATATAAAATATGACATTGTTTTGCAGATGTTTGATAAAAGGTGCTAAGCAATAAAGTTATGCATGCGTTAACACCTCACGGTTTGGCAGTTTTTGTTTGTTAATCAGCTTTAAATATACTCACCACAGATTTAAAAAAAAAAAAAAATACACCTATCAGGTCCCAGCTTGGACCCCATTTTCAGAATTGCCTTTAAATCTTCATGGCATAGATTTAACAAGGTGCTGGAAACTTTCTCCACATATTTCGGTTCATATTGGCATTATAGCATCATGCTGTTTCCACACGTTATGAGAATCTCCTGTTACACCACATCTCAAAGTTGTTCATGTTTGTCATGTTTAAGAAACCAGTCTGAGATGATGGTACTAAGGGACCCCATGTCTGCCATATTCTGACCCTGCTATCTAAATGAGATTGATCAGAGATCAAAACTTTTGCTATTGTCGAAGTTGGTGAGCCTGTGCTAATTTTAGCCTCAGTTTCCTGTTCTTAGCTGAGATGAATTGCACTCAGTGTGGTCTACTTCTGGAGTAGCCCATCTGCTTCGAGGATCAGTGTGTTGTGTCATATGCAGAGACGTTCTCTTGCATATCTTTGAAGTAACAAGTGGTTAAATTACAGTTGCCTTCCTATCAGCTTAAAACAGTCTGGCCATTCTCTGGCATCAACAAGGCATTCTCACTGCTGCGCTCGCTGGATAGTTTCTCTTTTTCTCTGAAAAAAAACCCATGGTTGTGTGGGAAAGTTCCTGCAGGGCAACAGTTTCTGAATTGTACAGACCCGTCTGTCTGGCATCAAAAACCTTGCCACATTTAAAGTCACTTAAATCATCTTTCTTTCTAATTCTAATGCTTGGTTTGAACTTCAGAAGGTCATCTTGACCATCTTTATGGGCTGGAATCCACCTCTGATGCTTGTGGACTTAATTCTCTTCCACCTGGCACACACAACATATCGACCTTCCTTGGCTCCATCATATCAGTCAGCTCTCTCTCTTTACCACTCAGAGTCCCCACATTTAAAGCCCTATTTATCCAATACCCTACATTGACTTTCAGATATTCTTTAGACTACTTCTCTCAGAATTGTACAGGAAGTGCTTTAGTATTTTTTCAGTCTGTCTGCTGCAACGCTATTGGGTTGCTGGAGTGATCAGAATCAGAATACTTTATTAATCCCAGAGGATATTATGTGGTTACAGTTGCTCCAAGACAGTAAGACCAGTAACGAACAAGTTAAAGCGCCAATATTAAATTGTACAATATATTACAAAATTGCTCTAATAATACAGATATCTCTAATATATAAATATCCAGATATATTACACAAAATCGAAATATAAAATAGAGTTGAAATTGAGTTGGCCCTCGTGTTATACGGACTGTTACTTTGTCTTTAGAGGGTGTGCAGATATTAAGGGCGTGTATCTTCTGCAGTGTATACTTGTGCTTTTAGATGGAAAAATTGTACTGAGATGTGAGCAGAAAAAATCCAAAGGTGCAGAGTAGTGAGTAGTAGTGGGATAAATAATTATACCTTTTAAATTATTGTTTTTTTTTTTTTTTAATCAATCAAACAGAAAGCAGAAGGTCTTTGTCAGTGTCATGCACACACAGAATTTGAACATACAGCACTCCAGTTGTTTAGGGTGATTTATGTTTTTGTTGTAATATTTGTTTTAGCAGATATGGAAAATATAAATGTTACAACACAGGTGGTTTTGTTCTGAGATAGGTTGATTATGAAAGTCGTCCTGTGGATATATTATGGGATTCTTATTATAGGCAATTTACTGTGTATGCAGTGCAATTTGTATAAAGATATAGATTAAATGACCTAAAGCAAAGTATCAACACACTTATATACACAGTGCTAACACACAGGCATTACTGTAGTGGTTCTTTTTTTTGCTGCTGTCTTGAGTGGAAGGAGTGAGGCGGGTAAAGCCCTGAAGCAAACAGAACATCAGAGCAGTAGCCAAAGGAATGGCCGAGCTCAGTGTGTCACTCTGCCTGGGATGTAATGCAGTGATACAGTAGACAAAAGAAACCAGACAACAGGAGGAGAGAGGATTAGAGGAGCCACCTTTACTCTGATGCACTGTCTAGCTGTTTGTGTGTCATTTGTAAAGGTTACCTTCTGCTACTCTGTCTGTCACGTACGACACACACGTCCCTAGATGCCTGTAGTTTCACCAGAGGATAAAACACATTTCTAAACAAATCTAAACAGTGAATTAAATCGGATCCTGTCTAAAAACTTTGATCTAAGAATCTGGCCTTTGCATATGGAAACAACTGTGCTGTATGTTAACGGCGGGTCTCTGGTGACTGTCATATGTTTTTCTGTTTGTGTGCGCATGTGTTCGCACATATGGCTCTGTGCTGATACTTTGTGCAAACATGTTCTGGCCTATTTACAAACTTCTTTCCCCTGCTATTTTTTCCCTGTGCGTTCTGCGTTGTTCTTTTCCTCAGATGCAGGTAGAATTGAGCAACCACAATCAGAAGTGATTGTGATGCACTTTATGTAGTCCTGTGTTGAGTGCCTGTTATATGT
The DNA here is from genome assembly GCA_015108175.1 of Pelvicachromis taeniatus. Taxonomy (NCBI): domain Eukaryota; kingdom Metazoa; phylum Chordata; class Actinopteri; order Cichliformes; family Cichlidae; genus Pelvicachromis; species Pelvicachromis taeniatus. Next base: position 21,929 of record VURO01021557.1, read on the forward strand.
CGCACCGCGTGGTCTTGGAGGAACGCTGTCTCATTTCACTGTGTACCGCACCACTGTACATGGTTGAAATGACAATAAAGCCACATGACTTGACTCATCATATTTGGATCTCCACATGCACCTTCACCAGGACAGTGGAAGTGTGTAATGATACACTTAGGGTTTTTTGAATACAGACAAATTTTTGGTGAATTCCAAAGACGTTTTGGGCAAAAAGCCACGAACCAGCATTGTAACAAAATTTTGTGTGCTTTTTGGGAATTATAGTTCAATATAGATAGATAAATAATTGATGATCTAAAAACATTTAAATAATCAAACACAACAAAAATAGCAAGAATGGGGTAACACTGATTGCCTTTATTGTGCTTATATACTGCACCTCAGGAAGTTGTGTGGGTTGGCTACCAAACTGAAGGTCAGTGGCTTGGTACCTGGCTCCTCATCAGGGCATCTTGGCATTCAATGTATTGTATGATAATGTCAAATAGAAGACTTGTGTGATTTGGTGAATGATGCTTGTAGTAGAAAGTGCTCAGAGTAGAAGTGTGTTACATCTGTGGTCAGAAGTTTACATACACCTATTATGGGCATGAATGCCATGGTAATTTGGGGCTTTCAATGATTTCTTTCAGCTGTTCTTTCTCCGAGGGGGATTTGTACAACATAGATCTTCAATGATTTTAATTAACAAGAGTGCATAAGTTTTAATTTTTTTTGGATTTTCTATAATCCACTTAGGCTAGAATATACACATACATCCCTACTAATATTTGGTTAAATCTTAGCAATTAAGGGTTGATTTTGGGGCGTTGGGAAAGCCATTCCAGAAGCACAATGTTAACCTGCTTTATCCATTTCCAAAACCAGTTTTTATTTGTGTTTGGGATCACTGTCCTGTTAGAACAACCAAATGTATCAAAGTTTCAACATTTAGCTGTTGATTTGAGGTCTGCTTTCTTCATTATTCCATTTGTTTTGAGCAATGTATCAATACTGCCAGCAAAACAGCCTGAGAGCATGATGCTACCACCACCATACTTCACAGCTAGTACAGTGTTCTTAGGTTCGAAAGCCAAACACACCTCTCATTGTGGCCAAAATGCTCAAACTTTGTCATCTGTGACCACAAAACTTTACTCAAGAAGGTATTTGGGTTGTGCATGTGGGCTTCTTTCTTGGTCCCCATCCTCTAAGTCCATAGTGATTTAAAATTTGCTTCAACAAGCTTTTGCATAATTCACGCTGAATTATTGGACATTTTTCTTGGCAGAATATGTAGAGTTCATTTAAATTTGTTGGTTTCCTGGCACAGACATGGCAGTTAAGCGTAGTCCACAAATTTTCAGTATGGATGAGGTTGAGCTTTGAGATGTTGGCTAATGTTAGCCTGCTTTATCCATTCCAAAACCAGTTTTGATTTAAGTGTGGAATCATTGTCCTGCTGGAACACCACCCAACCGTGTCCAAGTGTCAACTCTCTAGATCTTGATTTGTCACAAATCAAAAAGGGACAGTAATGCTGGTGTTCCTGTAGGCATCAGCCTTGGTGGGTTGCTCCTGAACATCATAACCAATATCCCTTTCACCTGAGGGTGACAGTTCTGGTTCTTTCTTAGATTTACATTGAGTTCCTTGTCATTTCTCATTTGAGTGTTGGTCAATCCAAACAGTGCCATCAAACAATACATTTTTATGCTGGCAAAGAGGTTATAGGCTACAGGCTCTAGTTAATCATATTAATAGAACTTGGCATTGTCAAGTTAAAAGACATTGTAGAGCCTTTAGCACCATTTATTAAAAGATTTCACCCTGTGTGGATTATAGAAAATACAAAACAAATTCAAATTTCTGCACCAATTTTTGTTAGTGTCACAGCCCGGATGGCCGGTGTGTTTGAGGAACGGACCCAAAAGCAGACACGAGAGAAAATGAGCTAAGGTTAACAAACAGCGAGCTGTTTATTTGGCTGAAAAATAAGAATACAAAATCCAAAGCAAAACGAACAGTGGCAAAAAAAAACCTAAAACCTAAACTGGAAAGACTAGACTAACAACTATGACCAAAGGGGACATGAACATGATTATAAGCAGGAGCATGAGAGAAGCTATGAACTTGAGCATAACTAAAGGAGGACACCGAGGACAAGACAAGTTACATAAACCAGGAGACAGATAAAACAAAAACTAAAATAAAACCCAACTAAATCCTAACTAATAAAAGCAACAACACAAGAACTTAACATATTTCTAATATCATATAAGAAATGAAAAATACAAAATAAACTCAAAGTGCTGGGTCACAGGCCCAGCCCCTGACAGATAGTTAAAGTTATTAAATGTATATATGTTGTGCAATTCAATTCAATTTTATCAAGGTGTTTTATATTGTAAGGAAGACCCTACAATAATACATACAGAGAAAAACTCAACAATCATAAGACCCTGGAAAAACTCCCTTTTAACAAGAAGAAACCTCCGGAGGGTCTTAAGGAGGGACAGCCATCTGCTGTGACCGGTTGGGCGGTTGTTCCAGCCTGGAAACTGAACAGTTCAAAGAAATTATTTTAAAAAAGCCCAAAGTTCCATGATATGCCCAAGATAAGTGTATGTAGTGTATAGTCAGGAAGAAAGTGATTATAATAAATCAATCCAAAGAAAACACTCATCCTGACATGTGGTTCATGTCACTGACCATATAACTCCAACCTACATTGTTTAAGTCAGGGTGTTTTACTTTTTTTTACTCTAGTCTTACTTTCTCTGCTATCACACAAAACAATATAAAAATGCACTGGGAAAAAAATACAAAGGATAAATGTTAAATAAAAAAGGAAAATAAGCTCTGAGAGTATAGCTCTCAGTACTCTGAGGTCCAAACTCTGCTCTTCCAGGTGCACTCAGTGACGCACCTGAGCTTGAGAGCAGGCGGGAGCTGATGCTATGGAGAATAGCTGAAGCAAAGATTTAAAGTTGAAATGGTCGAAAATAGCTTAATGGTGCACTTTGCTGGAAAAACATAAGACACATCAGACAGACCTAAAGCAAAAGCTATGCACTGTTCTCTTTAGTCGTGTCTCAAATGGGAAACAAGTTTTCTTTGTGTTTTCCAAATGAACAACTCCGAGACATTACACTTTGAAGCCAGTGGAAGATCAAAGCTAATCGCAGCCACACAAATGAAAAATAAATAAATAAAGGGGGGAAAAAAGGACGTCTGTATGAGAGGTAAACAGCAAAAAAGTGAGATGTCAAATCAATTAGCCCGCGTCTCGTCCCAAACTGCTTGGCTTGTAATCATTTGCCACCGAGGCAGCAAAAACCTCTAGAAATGAGCAACCGGCTCTCGTAGAGAGGTTTGTGCTCTGATGAGCTGCATGTCACATTAATTATGCCAGATATGGGTGGGCTGCGTTTCTGGAGTCTCAGTTCATCTATTTGTAATAATAAAGTAACAGCGAGGTTTTCTGCTAACTGAAAAGCAACTGTTTATGTTATGCATGGCTGAATATACTGTAAGCTCCTTCCAGTACAATGCTGCGTTTATAAATAGCTCTCTATGAGCTACTGTGGGTTCACAGCTGTTGGGAATTTGTGTGGAGATACACTCGTGCACCCTTGTTACACATGAACTCTTATATTATTTCCCTCTCTGTGCCCACAGCCCCTCAAAGTGAAAACAACCTCATCCTAATAGTTGGAAAATAATTAGTTCCAATTTCTTTGTCTCTCTGCACTCACTGTTCTCCTCATCTCTCACCTGACATTAGTTTTTAAGGCACCTCGTTATTATTAAGACATCAGTGTCAGCGTCTAATCAGTATTTGTGTGCATTTGGTTTATTAATTACATCGGCTGGTACGAACTCGGAGCACTTGGCGAAAAAAAAAAAAATCAAAAGCTGACGCCTGTGTCATGATTAATTTCGCAGTGAACAGTCTCCGCGATGTCAGTGGTAATTAGGCATCACCCATTGCATAACACACCATGTGTCAGGGTGGGTGGCATGTGCATGTGTGTGTGTGTGTGTGTGTGAGAGGGTGTGTGTGTGAGAGAGAGTGAGAGAAAAAAGCGAAAGAGAGAGGGAGAGGAAGGAAGGGGGGGGGGGAAAAAAAAAAAAAAAAAAAAGGCCTCAAAC
>VURO01021557.1:26085-54839 GCA_015108175.1 Pelvicachromis taeniatus
TAGACAAAGATAAAGAGACATGGCTCCAACTACTTGTTTAGCGAGTAGCTGTGTTGCACTTGCAAGCCACGAACTCCTCAAGAAAATTATCTGTCTAACTGGTCTTCAACATAGAAATGCAATGTGTTTATCAAAGTATTTTAATGCTCATGGGTTTAAAAAGAAGAAGAAAAAAAAAACCTGTGGAAGAGTAGCTCCTGGTGACTGTTATTTGGGATCTGAATAAAAAAACCAAAACTATAAACATCAAGGAGCGCCTATGGGAGTCCAAATGTTTTCACCAGGTGGTGGAAACAAATGCAAAATTACTTTTATCTGCTCAGCGTGATTACTGGCCTAGATAGTGTAGTTTTTTATTTATAAAAATGCTCCATTTATGAATTAGCTTCATTTGTGCACAGTCCACGAGGTATTATTGTCTTGTAGCTATATAAAATCTTTATGTCGCCAGGTTAGACGCATCTAATTTTCAGCAGTGACCTGCAGTGTGTCTGGCATGCTGCAAAAACTTTGGGGAAAGCACTCAATTAACTACAAAAGGGTTATTAATCCTGCGAGTGAGCTTTTTCTCCCTTTCTCTCCCTCTCTCTCTTTTTTTTTTCAAAAATAAACAATGGCCCATAACACTCAAATTAACACAGATTGGGATTTGATGTGCTGTGCAGCCAGATGGCTTGCTCACTCACTCTCTGGCGGGCTGGCAGTGCAGCTGAGGACGCAGGCACTTCCAGAGCGGATTTGAAAGAATCTAGGCCAGAGAGAGTGGGGCTGCTCTCGGAGACTAGCCGCCAGTGCTGTCATGTTTTAGTGCACATTTTCTATTTGAGGAAGGAGCCGCTACAAAGATGTGCACTGAGTGTGCCTCTGTGTGTGTGTGTTTGTGTGTGTGAGAGCAGTGACTGGAAGAGGAGAATCGCCTTGATAGAAATGAAGGGAAAGAAGCTCACCTTCGAGCTGTGTACACAAGCTCAGTGCGCATTTTTCTGCTGTCCACCTACAGTATGTGTGCAGTGCATGTACACACCTGACAGCAGAATGCTTGGAGACGTGAGAAAAATGTGAGAGAAGAAATAGTTCTGGTAATTTTAACGCGAACTGATGTGAAAATAGTTTCTCCTTACATAAATCCATATTCAAATGAGGCGTAAATGTGTTCTTGAGATTGATGTGTGAGAAAGTTTACTGTGCGTATTGTGACTTCAGCACCGGTGTAGAGATCAGCACTTTTGTAAACACTGTAGCACAGAGATTCAAATGCAACTTTTAGAGCTAGTCATTATTCAAAAGCCTAGCCTCCATCTGGAAAGTGGCAAACTTGGCTGTTTTCCTGGTGTTGCTGTGGAGGAAAACTGGGTCTGTGTGAAATTGCAAGACTCATGATACTTGGCTAAGGTGTAAATTTGTCTGGCTTTGATGATCATTTTCTTCACAGGATTAGTTTTGCCAATGGGGAAGGGTTAAAGTTGTTACAAGACTTAGAAACTTTTCAGGTTGTGAACACGAGTTCACAAGTTCTGTCTTTGGTGCGTGATTGTAGAGGAGCGAGCAGAGAGAGAAGGGTATGAGTAGGAGAAGTAATGCCACTTTGGGCACACAAACTATAAAGTAGACTTAGCAGAGGTAATAATTTGGACCATTTGACCACCACACATTCCCTGATATGAGATCAAATGATTTCAGCAAAAAGTACATGCAGTTTCCTTAAAATTCCCTGTGACTGCAAAGTGAGATGTGCTCATGGAGGAGATTATTGGTGAGTTAAAGGTAGAGTCAGCCGTTTTTTTTAGGTTATTTAATAGAAAAAAAACTACTGTGTAATTATGTCTTCCATCAGTTTGATGCACTCTCATAAACTCAAGTTTAACCTATTAAAAATACATAGAAACAGGTTCCAGTTTGTCAAATCTGCCATGTTGCCCTGGTGTTGGTGTTGTTCCTACATCATCATAATACTTTTTCGCCTTGTTGTTTTCTCATATCATTGCAATATAAAATTCTCTTCTTGAACAAATGATAAGCATTTCAAGTGTTTATGTTATTAAGTTATATAAATTAATATATATTATCAAGTTAGATTTGGTTAAAATATAGATTATTGGTGTTGTTTTGCTAGTGATAGCTTTTTAAAGCGTTAGCTAATTTCTTGGCTAATGCTAACTGGATGCTCAGACGTGACTGGTCAGTTGGAATGTTCATCCTGGACCAGCGTTATTATGATGATGATGTAGGGACAACACCAGCACAAGGATATCAGATTGTACATGTTGACCCACCATCTTGTAAACAGTGGCCAAAATAGATGTCGCAATTACGCCTAATCACATGTTATGTATATGGCTAGGGACTGGTCATAAATGCAGTATGCCAAAGGTGGAGGAGAAGAGAACTTGAAGTTGTTTGTTGCCATAGAGGAAATTTTTAATCAATGTCTGCAGGTTGACTGAAGATATGAAGGATCATTACATCTACATTCGCACATCATATGAGATCTTATTCATCAACAATGTCCAACAATGTCCAACAATGATAGATCCACTTCAAAGAGAGTTTTACTAACAGTAGTTAACAGAGGCTAACAGAAGCTAACAGCGGCAAAACAGCAGCTCTTATAGACTGAAACCTCACCCCAGTATTACAGTCATTGGATAGAAGTGAGCTTCACTGACTCACCAACTCCTATCAGACTCCTTTGACTAAATTTTACACCCTCCTCCAGAATAAATAGAGGTGAACACATATTGGCAGCTGAGATAAACAGCAGACTGACAGCCTACACTCACTACAGATTGTTTGTCCTACAGAAGCCATGATAGCTAGGATTATGCACTTCAACTGGGAGGGGTAAGTGAATATAACTCAATGACTGCAATCGGCATTCTGCTGAAATCTAGTGGGGATACAGTACACACTGTCACTTTAGGAACAACACAAAAAAGAAATGGTAAGTATTTCTATCTAAGGCCGTGTATGTTGTTGTTATTATGGCTTAATCTCCCAGGTATTTCCTTGATTGATTTATTATTTTCTTTATGTTAAAATTCCAGATCACTATAGTCTTGAGCCCAAAATGGTTTAGGACTTCATAATGACATGAGAGAATTGCTCACATTTATAAAGGTCGAACTGACAGATATTCATCAGTTTTGCCAAACTATCAAAAATATTTTTTAGCTGTAGATTAATTTTCTATTATTTGACAAATTGATTCAAATGCTGTTCATTTCTGTTCTTTTATGATCCTTCATAGTGATCCTTAACTTTAAACAGACGCATATATTACTCCTGGTAAACACACATGAAGACTTATGGCAAAGAAGCATCACGACTTACAAAACAAGCACAGTGAAACAGGGTGCATCAAACTCTAACAGCAGATTCATATTAATTACAAACTGGCAAAGTTGTTAATATAACTGCTCTCTAAGCCAGAAGTCTGTGTGAATGGCCCGAAGTGCCAGACAACACCTTCTGTTTCAATCGATGGCCATCAGCATGCACACCCCCTTAGACAAGCAAGGCTGCTCTGCTATATATACACACACCAGCCTCAACTGCCTGGGAGGAATCTCCTCTCACAAACTAACTTTTCTTTCTTTTTAATTTTTGTATTCTTTTGCGCCCTCATTATCTCTGTGTTTGCGAAGGCTGCAGATGTGCTCGCAGCGTCACACAGGAAATTTTCTCATTTTTAAACTTAGGATTAAGACAAAGTCAAAGGAAAGTTCTCCAGTACAAAGCAACAAAAGCACGCTCGTCTGTGTATGTTTGTTTTTGAAGCAAAGGAAATAAAACTGCAATGTGGAGGATGGAGTAGGAACATATGTGTGTTCTGACAGTAAGAATATCAAATCAGATTGAACTGGGTTATTCGTAATGAGTAAACACATTTTGCCCGAACACAAAAAAATACTATACTTAGAAAGACTGCAGCATGATTGTGTTGAGGTTTTATATGAAATTAAAAGCAGTGGTTAGGCCATTAAAACTGTTAATTATTTGACCACACTACAGCGCGTCTGTTTGCACAGTTTCTTAAAAACAATGAATGCCTTTTTGTCTGCGAAAAATTTAACATTTTTCAATATTATTGATATTGAGCTTTCCAGAGCAACCAAAAACATTTTTTCCAAGGCATATATACCCTGTTGACAGCTGCTGGTGTTATGTCACATTTTCACCTTATTCCTCTAATGCTGGCTTATCTATCCATCCATCTATTGCTAGGAGTTGCATGATCCTTCCTCACTAATGGAGCCCATAATCATTTCCAATAACAATGGATCTGTTGATGTGCAAAAAAAAAATTTTCTTACTTTTTAACTTTGTTTTGCAATTCTCTCAAACTGAAAATACTGTATTTACAATATAGCTGTCAAGTCCAATGACAAGATAAATGTCATTCTCATGTCTAAATGTGAAACTACAACTGTCAGCTTTGAGCTTTGCAGGTAGCACAAATATCCAAATCAGCTAGGCTTTCTCCAAAGCAAGCAGCTACTGCTGGAACTGAAAAATTAAGCTGAGAAAGAGACCGCCACAAATTTCCAGTTCTTCAAATAGCAATTTGAAGCTGGTCCCCGAAATTCCCAACATGTTCAAAAATTAAAAACAGATGCAAAAATATGTTGATGCATGCTCAAGCATCCAGGTAAGTAAATCCCCAAAAGTTGATTCTGTTCATCTGGACGTAGCGTTTTCAGTGGGGGAAACGTTTTGTCACTCATCCAAGTGACTGCAGGTTTCCCTAATCATAGAACAAGTACATTTGCACAATGGCACAGTGTGTGTTCTTGTAGAAAACCAGTTCCCAGTATCCCAGTAGCAAGTGGAACCAATAAGCGTGATCAATAGGACAATTGACAACTGTGGGGAAAATGGATATTCCTTTAATGTTAGCCGAGTGGTTGCCTGAAGCTGTTGCTGAGTAAACCTGGTCACAGGGAGATACTTACATCATAAACCTCCTTGTGATTGCTGTGGTCACTAGCAGATTATCGCAACTTGTCTGTAAACACTCACTAATGAGCATTAGTGAAACTTGAAGAAGTGCAAACTAGAAATTGAGACCAATTGCCAAAGGTTGTGCCTCATGCCACAAAAACTAGCACATTTCAAAAGGTACAACTTCTACTTTAGGTGTACATTCTCCATTTGTCATCACACTCTTTATAGTTTCACAGCCACTCAGCGAGTAGTTGGCAAGTGTTTGCCGACAAGTTTGCATCTTCCATTCAAACTATGGCTGACTGTGACGTCCAGTGACCCTTGAGCACGGTACCATCCCTACACACTGCTCCCCGGGCCCTGGATTGTTAGCTGCCCACTGCTTCACTGAGTGAATGGGTTAAATGCAGAGAGCAAATTTCATTGCCTTGTACTGTAACAATGTGCAACGACAATAAAGTTGTGTTTCCTTCTTCTTTTCAGTAGAGAACCATACAGCATATACCATATACATATACTTGTTACAAGTTTCACCCAGTTCCCTAGCACCCAATAGTTACCAGGGGTCACTTAATGTTCTCTAGGCTGGGGCTGACTGGGGCTTTAGCAATCAGGTCAACAGTGACTGCCAGCAACCACTAGCAACTAGTGGGGAAATAGTCATTTTTCCATAGCAACCAGTGGTTGCCATGTTTAATGTACAGTCTGTGGTCCAAAGACCCAACCTTAAGTATATTTCTAGGTAACTCTGTTGCTGTGAAAAGCAGAATACACACTAGCCAGTTTCCTCTACAAAGGCACATGGCAGTCCTTTAGAGTTATGTCTGAGCTAGTAGTAGTAAGCCTACTCTGCCAACTCAGCATGTGGTTGTTGTGGGAGAGATGTCATGAAAATATGGAACGAACATTTGCGTTTCCTACTAAACTCTGTCAATCACTGTGTGCATAAAGTGTTTGTAAAGTGCATTCTATTTGAAGATTTTTTGCTCCTCAAGTATGAGGTTACTGAAACTCTACCCGATGGTAAGGAATGTAATACAGAGAGAGTCACAGCTAAACACTTCTTCTATTACTGATGTTTACTCCATTGTTGTCCCATGTAACATGATGAGCATGGAACTTGTTCTAGTTGTGAAGAACTGAAATAGTACCTTGAGCTCTTATCAACTGCTTGCTATAATCCAGTGTCAAAGGCTATAGAGGTGTTGTGAGTAAATTTTGTGAGTATTTTAATATGAGTACTATAGAAAATGAGGTTTTGCAGTCTTTAGTTCCTAGATACCTTCAAGGAGTCTGACCGAGTGAATAATTGGCAAGTGTTTTACTGACTATTGCTACAGTGTACCTCTTTTTATTGCCTGACTGTATTAGAACAGACTGTAGAAGTTTTTGTGTATCGTGACGTAATAAGTGAAATTCATATATTTTTCATGGAACCTATATTGGTGTGTGGCAAGCTAGCAGTCTGTCACCTTTTTGGTTTCTTTCAAGTGAGTCAGGAGTCACCATCACCCTCTTTCCTGATGCCTTTATACACAAGAAAATACTTCCAGCATATTTCTGACCAAATATAGGATGAACTCAGGTAAACTGGGCCATTGGTAAAACAGGCCATTTAACGTTTGAATGTCCTGACTCTTTAAATGTTAACGGGAATGGCTGCAAACCATTGCAAACTGTTGACACAATAGTTGTTGACATTTAGCATGTGATTTTATTGGTCTGAGGTTGCTAAGATGGACAAGGAAATGCCTCATTTTGAGATTGCCTGAGAAAGCTGCATTGCAAGTGGCCTGACATATGATACCTTATTTGTTAGTGAGAAACAAAATGAACATATATATATATATATATATATATAGAGAGAGAGAGAGAGAGAGAGAGAGAGAGAGAGAGAGAGAGGATAGGGGTAAAGCACATAGAATAGAGACTGATTGGCTCTCAGAAGGGGTGGGCAAGAGAATGACTGGACTAATATCTGGACTGAGTTAATAATATTAATGGCGTCAATATTCAGATTGTTAGTGCAGAAAAGCAGAAGTGATATACAGAATATCCTGGTAATCTGAACACCCAGGAAATCAGGCAAATGAATGAATTCAGATCTTCCTATTGAACTTACACTTAAGCTTCATTTGAATGTGAAAGCACTTTTAGCTACTGGCCCAATTTACTTTAATGTGTTAGATAAAATCGGCCACCTTTCTGATGGATCCTCAAATTAAAAATAATTTCTATTACTAATACATTTTATTATTGCATGTTTTATATGCCTTCCTCACATTTTCCCTTATAAGTATGTTTGCATGTGGTGTGTGTTTATGTGCGCTTAGCTGCATTTGTGTGTACATTGTATATATTCACATACATGCATAGAAACACTAACATGCACATGTGAACATAGTCATGCACACCATCTCACACTCCATGAAATGGAGAGGAAGAAAGAGGAATGGTGATAAAGAAGTGATAGATGCTGAAGTACAGTAATGTTAAACTATTCATTGCAGATAGCACATCAAAAAGTACTGAACAGAAAGGAGACAAGAAGGTCAGAAAGTAACAGAAGGGAAACAGGATGCCTGTGATTGGAGAAGAGAAATTCCAAATCAGGGTATAGGAGATGTGATTGTTACATTTTTCATTAAACTGATGTTTACAGGCTATTTACATGCAGTGTTACGTTTCACTTTGCAGGTTGACTGGCCCATTTTACCTGATCATTCGACATCAAACAATCCATATTAATCATAAGAATGCACTTATATGTCTTGTATGTCCTGAGTGAGTTACCAAAAAGCAGCCCTAAGAGTTTACCCTAAGATGAAGATTTTAATAAAGGTAATTAACAAATTTGTATAACAAAATCCTACAGTTGATGGATAGCTATAAGTTAGCACAATCTATATATTCGTTCTGTATAATAATAATGATAATAATGCACAAAAAACCTCTCTGTGATGAGTACAGAACTCAGCACTCACAAGAAGTGCTGTTAACATTTAATACTTTATGTTGCGTAGAGATTTTATATTTTCAATTGATCAAACATTTACATGTTTACATCTGATACTGTCTTCATTATAAAGTCATCATCTTCAGCGTGTTGTGCATCCTCGGTTCCACTTTGACCTACAGGAGCATATTGCTACATGAATTATCTCTTTGATTGCCTGAGTAGGAGGAACATTTACAGTAACGAGGACCACGGGAACAGGATTTACCGTTCCATGTGCCCTCCAATGACATTACTTCAAGTAATGATGATGACAGACGTAAAGTGGTCATGGTGGCACACAACAGATGAAACCTGCATGGATTTTGTGTTGTTCACTGCTGCCCAACCAGGCCTTGCTTAATAAACCATTTAATTGCTTTCAATTAGACCATTACTATGTGACTCCTACGATAAAATATTACAGCAAATTGCGTCAAACGCCTGCAACGCTGATTTAGACTGTATCCACAGTTTGCACTTCCTTGCTGAAATATTTGGGAGGAATATTCATGGGAATGTCCCCCTCTGTACTATGTTGTTTTCAGCCTGTCACTCTCCATCTCCCGTGGAGGCATCATTCCTCATCTACTCTGTCATCCCAGCACATGTTCCATTTACCATGCATTAATCTCACTCAGCTTCACATCGCTCTCACTTGCCTGGTCCCTTGGGATACAACAACAGACAAGCATGCTCTGCTTGCCAAAATGCAATGCAGTTGCGGCACTGAACGTTAAACTAAGCAGGAACTTGCTGCAGCAATCAGGATTTCATATCACTTCTAAATGGCATCCAAAAGTCAGTGCTGCAATGTACTCTGTGTCCTGTGTAGCAGTGTCCCAGCAAAACCTTTATAGACTTGTCTCAGTGCTCCTGAGCTAACCTTTTGATAAGCCCTTGAGACAGTGTAAATTAAAGGCATTAAATCATGATTTGGTGTTGTGTGAGAGTGCTCATGGAGACATCCCCTTCACAGTCTGGTGGTCAAGGGGGGAGGTGTGCGGTGGTCAGTGCAGACAGGTCATCCCATAGCGGTGACTGATGGCTTTCATCAAGGGGCCCATGGGCTCACTGGGGAAAGAACATGGAGAACACTGCCAAAAGAGCTGATATTCATCTACCGGCAGCCCCACGGGGCAGGGAAAGGGAAGTCAGTAAAGACACAAGAACAAATCTGCATGCACTGTACAAACTAGTAGCGCCAGGCAAATGAAATGTGGAAATCAGGGCTAATCCTAAGTGTGATTTCAGCTGAGAAACATGTATTCCTGCAACATGCCTCACAGCACTCCCTCACTGCTCTAATTCAATAGCAAATGGAGACATCCTCAGATTGAAATGAAGCCAATTAGCAGAGGCACAGCTGATTTTAAAGCACTGATTAGGGGAAATGTGTCGTGCTGGTTCTGGGATCTATTCCCTCACTGCAGACCTGCTTCAACTAGGGCTACCATTAATATCCCATGAGGCACTGGGGCACGCTCCTGGCCAGCAGCCAGATTCCCAGTTATCTGTTTAAACAATTTTGCAGGCTATTTCAGGAAGAGGAAACTCGCTGCCCATGCCTCTCGGCGTTGTTATGGCAACAGCCCATTTAATCTTAAACGTAACATGGGGAGGTGACCCAGTACCCGAAGCGTGAGAAGTTGGATAATGTATGTTTAATAACATTTTATAATATTACTTTGAGCGCATGACAGTAATTGACATATAACCCCAAAACATGTGTTACCTATAGCTGATTGTGGAAGATTGTATTATACAATCTATGTCACTATGAGGAGCCAGCAATATGATCAAGCTGTGGTTCAAGGTCATTTTTATTTATCTCAAATTACACTAATGCAAGGATTTTGCTGGCAGTCTGATAAAATAGAATTATACGGTCATTATAACAGAGCCCTGCTTGAGAGACTCTAATTTGAATTTGTTCGGTCCTGAAAATAATTGCTTATCTCTGTAACTGCTCCTAAATATAGGATCCCTTAATCCTTGGTAACTGTGTAATTGTCGCAGGATTGGAAATGCAGGCGGTACAGTATAGAAATGCATATGCATATTGTGATGTTAATGAATGGCACCTAGGTTAATAGGACTTTTCAAGCTCCGCAGCTCACAGCAGTATAAAAGTTGCAGCAGTGAGAAGCTGGCTGTTATTGTTCATTATGTACACTGAACTTACTTCTGTAATATTAATAAAGGTTTTTTGGGGATTGTTTTTGTTGCTGTTGCTCTTTTGTAAATCTTGGATTTATAACTATTATTTTACATGAATCACTCCATGCATTTCAGAAAATATGAGACTTTGCTCATGTTTGGGACTCCATCTGAACGTAAACATGTCCAGTACTGCATTCCACATTCTTGGCGTTAACCATGCTAAGCAGTTGCACACTGGGGTCCATCGTCACATTTTCCTGCACGCCCACACTGAGTGTAGCATGTAGTTTACATGCCAGATGACTGCTTTGAATTTGAGCCTACAGTTGTCCTTGGGCACAGAAGTGAAAGCCATGAATTGGCTTTAGCAGCTACACGCTGACACGGTCACCAGATCAACATCTGAACTTTGTGTCATTAGTTTTCCTGCCGTTTTGTTCATAAACCCAAATCACGGGCTGGCTTGTGATTGGTGCAAGATGAAAGGGCGAAAAAATAAGCAGAATTATTACAATTTGAGGGTATTATTTAACAGTAAGATTTCTCTAACTGTTAAAAAAAACATTTCAGTTAAATCCTGAAATGTCAGCCTCATGGTGATAGACCAAAGTCATTAGGCTGCACCCTCTGGAGTCCATAAATATTCAAAGCCAATCAACCAGATGTTGACATTTTTCCGATCTCCACCAAACTGTACCACCAAGAGTACCTAAAATGTTCTTCCTGATAAGTAAACAGTTTAGAAAAACGAGACACAACTGAAATGAACACATCGAACTAATAATGTCATGTCGTGGTGCCCGTCTCTTGTTTCCTGTGAACATTTACATGCATGCGCTGTTCTTCTCTCCCAGCGCATTTTGTCGTGTGATAATTGAGACCCCTGCTGCTGTAAATACTTTTGCGGTTCTCGTAATTGATGTGCCCGCAATTTGTGGCACCGTCTCTTTGACCACTTTAGAGCTCCATTAGTTGCTTCACGCTGCTCAGAGAAGTCACATAAAAGTGGCATTTGTTAGACCTCTTTTAAAGGTGACCCATAATGCTAATCTTAAAATGACACACCACTGCTGCTTGCTTTGCTTACGTGCTTGGCGATTGGGATTCAAAGTCCTTTTACATTTGCTGCTGTCAATATTTTGTCCAGTCAATCCATCTAATTTAGGCTCTCATGAATATTTCATGACAAGAGCTGAAAATTAAGACGCACAGTCGATAAATAAGAGGTAACTGAAGGCAAGCATCTTTTTCATATTCACTTAAAGACGTAGTTTAATAGTGTCACGACGTTATTGAGACTGACTGAAGAGGCAGCTAGGTCTTTCAGATCATTTCAGTTTAATAGTCTGCACTGTGCCGAGTCCTGAGGCACTGCTAAGAGCTGCATATGTTCTAGGCTTTTGTCTGCAACTCATGTGAACACTCACACCTTACAAAAGCTATTAAAATGAACATGTCACTAATTAGCTCCGAGCGATTCACAACCTGCACACAACCACAGTTTAAAACTTCTCAGTAATCAGCAAATATCTTTTAAAAGCATCATCTTTTCCTTTTTATAATGTAACAAATAAATTGTGCATATTTTGAACTAAATAATCAGCTAGTATAGTGCTAACAGCAAATAAACTTCTTAGATTAATGACTCTTAAGTAGGTTTAAAATAGACACTTTAGACACTAATCGATGCTAATATTTACAATCGGATTAGGTAGGTTATTCATTTGCAACACTAGTGTGCTCTGTTCACCTTCAGCTGAGACACAGCTTCACACAGCACCCTGCAGACAGGCAGGCACAAACCCCTCCTCTCACTAGCAGCTGAACTACTAGAAGTTGACAGCACAGATCGACACTTTTCATTTTGAGAGGTCAGTAAAGCTCTTAAACAGTTAATGTTGACTGTTTAACTATTAGCAATTACCTGAAAGCCACAAATCCAGCCTTAACGGGGGTTTATGATTCAGGGGGGGAATATGTGTGCCGTAACCTCAGACCTTCTTGAAATCCTGTAATGTAACCTATGTAGTAATCTGACTCCCTGGAAATGTAACTATATTGAGTTGATGCAGTCTATAACTACTGTGATTGGCCTTTTCAATACAGTTAATTCCTCCTGTGCAATTCTAGCTATTTTTCTTAGTGATATCCATCATATTCATCAACAGTCCAGCATCTGTAATGTTCTAATATGGTCCATTAATTTAACAGGATAACACAATTCTTTGTGTCTGAAAAGTGTTGTGTGTCTCTTAGAGTCCCAGATTGAAGCTGATTAAAGCATACCAGCAACTAGACAAAAACAGTGGAAGCCTACTTTACCAACTCTGGTTGATTAGCAAAGAAAATATGGTGCCAAGTCACCAGATGCACACTACTACCTCAGTTAACCTGAAAATATTGTTGACTTTTTTTGTTTGTTTTGATACTAAAATAGTCATTAACATTTTATTTTTGCCATATATACACCTTACAATTCTCTCTCTCTCTCTCTCTCTCTCTCTCTCTCTCTCTCTCTCTCTCTCAATAGATCACTCACCTTAAAAATTGTCACTGATACTATTGTTTGTATTCACAAGGGATCACCATAGTAGATAACTCCACATATTTATGTATATATGGGCAGCGTTTTACACCAGCTGCAAAGCCAAAGGGATTTGTATCTCCTTGCAAGATTGGATGAAGGATCATTTGCTTATTAGGCAAATGTGTAACCCACCCTTATATTTTTTGCCCCACAGTATAAAAAACTGCATTTTGCACTTTCCTGGTTTCTGGTATCAAGTTTGAAATTCTAGTATTGTGACAACCCTGCTTCTAGCGCAGCTTTCCTCCCAGCGTGATCTCTCCTGTTTACCATGACCCTGGCAGTTTTATTGCTTCACATTTGAGGATCAACTTTTTTTTTTTTTCAAAATGTGTTGGTTAGATTTTTTTTCACATTTAATTAACATTAAACGTAATGTGGTGATGAATATTATAGCAAACAAAATGAAAATGCAGAGACATTACAGTGCCAGAAATCTGAGCCCATGCAGCTACCCAGACAGTACCAAGGAGTTTGAATTTCACTCTCACTAAAACTGATTTCCTGCAGCCCACACATGCAGAGAAATACAGTAGCAGTAGTACACACAACCACACACACAGAAACACAAAGCACACACATCCACACGGGTATTGGGAACAAGAAGCTACCTTAGACAGAGGAATAGACAGAAAAACCTGGTGCATTTCTCATTTTTGAAACCAAATTCACAATAAAGATTGGATTCAGAGGAGGTTTTAGTATTTCCTTTTTCTTATTTGCACTTTTTTTTCTCCAAATAAAGGAGCCAGTAATATAATCCTCACAAGTTTTACATTTTTTTTAAGGTGAACTAAGGCAAAACAATGATCATAATCATACAAGCTATAAGAGTTTAAAGTGTTTGAGTCAATGCATTGTCGTGTCCATGTTTCGTGTGTGCATATGCATGCTGGGCTGTGTGTGTTGGTTGGTGGGTACTGTATGCGTCCGTGCTTGTGGGCGGCAAATTCTTCATTTAAAGCCAGCAAGTCTGTGCGCCCACTAACATGATCGCTTCACAGGACATGCAAATCATACCGTCAAAGAGGCGACTGAATCTCCATTTTGTGGGTTCGTTTGTTTTTTTCTCCCCTTCCCTCCACTAATTGTGTCATTTGCGTCAAAATGGTAAGGTCACATTTTCAGTCCGACTCCATTTTCAAAGACTCAAAGCTTTTTGCACACTGGCAGCTGTTCAACAGGAGAGTATTTGAAGCATGGTAATTTCTTCAGCTCCATTTTATTTTATGTGGGGTTTTTTTTCCCTCTTTGGATATGTTGGACAATTAAAAATAGGTTTGTACAAATAGAGGAAGAGCCATGTAGGAGCAGTGAAGCTTTCTTGAGTACACCTACAATCTGCTGTTGTGTTTGGCAAAGCTTCCCCTTCCTAATGGAAATTATTCCTTCCTTCTTTCCTTCCATGCTCTTCATTTTCCTACAGCTTTACTTGGGGGAGGGGAAAAGACGTTTTATTTTTCGGGGTTTTAATTTAAGCAATGAGTTCAGCTTAGCTTTGCTCGATTCACCTTAAAATCCCTCCCCTTAAAATCCCTCCCCTTAAAATCCCTCCCCTTAAAATCACTCCCCTCTTGCCCGGGTGAGGACCTTTGTGTCTGTCCACACCAGCGAGCTGACTCATTCATTTGGCATCGTGATGTAAAACTTTCTCAATTAAAAAAAAACAAGCCATTTAATGAGCATCATAGGAGGACTAACAATTAGCCGATCATAGCGGCGTGTGGGTTTAATGTCGTGGTCAAGGTGCGTTCTGCAACTGGGGTGTTGGAAACAGACAGTCTCCTCTTGTTCCCAAGCACCCTCAAAGCATAGCTGCTGAATGACAAACAGAGGAACACGCTGAACTGTTTTTGATGTTCTACTATTAAAACCCAGACAAAACCACTATGTTGGCATGGCTACTCATCGGTGTTGAATTAAACTGATTCAGGCACATGTGGGCATGAACATCTAGTTAGTTGGGGAATACTGAAACTGCTCTCTGCTGGAAATCTGTGTTGGAGTGGATCATGTGTCAGAGTGAAGATGGAAATGAATGCAATGACTTGACGCTTTTGTCTCATATCAGATTACCTCCCTTGGGGCTACATCACTTGTCCAATTGGTACTTGTCATGCAATGTGAGGAAAAAAAAATCTGCGTCAGGCTCTGTGTTGGAGGCTCTAGTCAGACCTAATTATTAGATTTTCTTAACTTACTACTTTTGCACTACAGTACATAGACATGTTCTGTTTCTCACATCACATGTGGATTCATAATGCCCTAGTTTGTGTTGTAACATTAACTTTTGTCTCTTTTAGCACAGTTTCACCACAGGAATAAAAAAACAAAACAGGAAACAATGGTGAATTTGGCTGAGTAATGCCATTACACGGATAGATCAAACACAGCAGTGTATAGATCTAAAATCTGTGTGGTGTCAGACACCTCTCTGATCATCTCCCTCATTTGACGATCGACTCTTATGTGTTACCCCTCGCCATCTGAGTGAGACCTTGAACCAACTCTCCCAATGACAGGAGGCCATATCCATAATTACAGCACAGAGGAAGACGACCTGCTACGCATCAAACTCACAGCACTTAGATTGTTAAAGCACATATGTCAGCTGTTGAATCTGACTCAGATCCAAGGCTTGCCAGTAATGAAATAGGGGGATGAGGGGTGAGTCAGCCACTGGCCTTTGTTAATTGCATGTCTCACATCATCCTGGCCAGGAAAGTTAATTGGAAAAGATCAAGGGGATTTGCTGTGTTAATGAGCTTCCCGTGAACCCAAGTCATACTTTGGATACCAAAGGAGCCTTTACAACTTTTCATTTCTGGAGCAAGGTGGTCATAGTCAACTACTGCCTCATCTCCAGTGTTTGGTAGCGTCAGCTCAGAGGGGAATAGATGGTCTATTATAAGCACAGCACCATTTAAGCAGATGTAATCAGTCATCCATTTCTATGTCGATGTCACTTTGCATTCAGCATGCATTACACTGTGAGCTTTCTTCTGCTGCATATTCATGTAAGCCTACTGTATGCAATACCAAAACAGAAAAATACAAAAAGCTGTAAGAATATATAATCCACCACATCCTAATAATTCAGTATGCATATTCCTGTTGAATTATGTAAAAAATACAGTTAGCCACAGTGTGCAGTAAATGTCCTGCTAACAATGCTTTTACCATTAGGAGTTTGTGCGGTTTTTGATCATGCCTCTGTCTGAATCCGCCAGCTCTGATATAGAAAACACATAATAGATAATGAACTGTGTGAGATTTTTGAGAAAAGAAAAATGCTTACCTGTACCTAAATGATTATTTTTTCTGGAGCCATTTATTTTTGACATTGCCTGACTTGTGCAAAATGCTTTTTGCACAAGTCTTGCTACAAAACTTTTAGCAAAAGCCAGATTACATATAAAAAATATCCAATGTCTGTGTGTATATACACTCACTGGGCACTTCATTAGTAATGCCACATTGGACCCCTTTTTGCTTTCAGAGCTTCCTTAATTCTTCAAGCTATAGATTCAAACAAGGTGCCGGAAACATTGCTCAGTTATTTTGGTTCACATTCACATTGACATGATAGCATCAGAGAACCAGACCTACCTGCTGTGTTCAAGAAACCAGTCTGAGATGATCTGAGCTTTGTGACCTGTTATGTTATCCTGCTGAAAGCAGTCAAGAGAAGACGGGTGCACTGTGCTCATAAAAGGATGGACATGGTTAGTAAGAGTACTCAGGCTGTGGTGTTTTACATGTCATGTAGCGCTGTGTGGCATGAAGAAGTCGGACCCAAACACAGCATTCGGAATCAAACGGAATCAAAAGGGATAAACAAAAAAGGCAGCTTTATTAGCTGTAACACGATGCCCTTAAACATGAACATACAAGAATACAGAAACTGGAAACTAGGAACTAGAACTGAGGAAAAAGGCGTTACCTTGGAGTAGCAAGGGAAACAAGGAGCACAGGGAAACACGCAGCAAACGGGAACAAAGCAGCAAGGAACACAAGGACTTAATACACACATCGGATGATGAGAGGATGGGCAACAGGTGGGAACACAGACTAAAGAGACAGAACACAAAACTGAACACAATGCACACGGGACAAGAGACTGCCAAAATAAAACAGGTAAAGCATCCGAGACACACACTAACACACGTGGACGTGACACTAGGATAGGAAATCACAAGTTGACCAGGGAGATGGAAAGGGAACATAAATTATAGAGACCAGAGATAAACATGGCGACAAGATTCAAAAAGCATGGGACGAGGAACAGAGGGGGGCATTTTAACAGAAACCTAAAGACTAGATAGCATAAGATCAGAAAATACGAATACTACACAAAACAGAAACAAAACTAAATAAACTAAACCTAGAATATTAAATAAGCCAGAGCCAAAATGTACAAATGCATAAACACTGGGTCACAGATCCAGGACCATGACAAAACAATTCTCAGTTAATGTTAAGGAGCCCAAAGTGTGCCAAAAAAAATTCCCCCATACCATTAAACCAGCAGCAGCCTGAACGGTTAATACATAGCAAGATTCATGCTTTTATTTTGTTTAAGCAAAATTCAGGCCCAAAAATTCATGCGATTCATCAGGAGAAGCATTTATTTATTCCAGTAGTTTATTCCATTTTCTAATTTTTGGTGAGCCTGTTTCAATTGTAGTCTCAGTTTTCTGTGCTTAGCTGACAGGAGTGGCACCTTGTGTGGTCTTTTGCCTCTTAAAGATGCACACGATACTACTGCATACTACGGCTGTAATGAGCCGTTATCTGAGTTATTGTTGGCTTCCTCTCAGCTCAAAACAGTCTGGTCATTCAACTCAGACGTGAACAAGACAGCTTGGGCTCGAGAACTGCTGTTCACTGGATATTTTCTTTTTCAGACCATCTTCTGTAAACCCTAGAGCTGCTAGTGTGGGAAAATCCCAATAGAGCAGCAGTTTATGAAATACTCACACCTGCTGGATCCTGGAAAAAGTTCAAAGACTTTCATTTACACTTTTTAGTTCATGACTTTTAACAATTTTCAACTTCTCAGGATGTTACTGATGTTGATATTCAAACAGTGGGGTTGTAGGTTCAAGTCCAGTTACCACAGGCTGGGATGTCAGGTTGGTTGCGGTTGTTTTTACAGGTGGAATTTGCAGGTAAGACTTCTCTTTGTTCCACACATGTATATACTGGGAATGATTCACTTTTTCTCCACAGGCTCTGGTTTGTGAGTGAGAGTGGGTCAGGCAGGTTTGGCCAGAAGCAGGGCAGACAGGCACGCCAGGACAGAATATGTGACAAAGAAGAACGGGTCAGGAAAGTACACAGCTCAAGTTCACAGGTTAGCAAGCAAACGAGGTACCAAACTCAGAAGCTGGAATTACTTTGTCACACAGAATAGCTTAACAAGCAGTATATGAGAACCAGGAGGAGGAGGAGAACCAGGGTTATATAGTGCTGGAGATGATAGATGAAGATCAGGTGTGCCGGTGGGATCTAGGGCAACCACACCTATGAGTTAATACTCACGCCCACACACATGCATATGACAAATGAGAGATCAGACAGAGGAGAACAGAAAAAAGGCAGGTCAGTACCAGAGAGGATGATGGGGGTTGAAATATTCACAGAAAAACAAAAGTAAAGGTTTCTCAGATTGCCGATAAAATAATTTGTATTAACTAACTGTTAAGTCATTGTCAAGTCAAGTCATCGTGCATTTCATTTAAATCTTTTTTGAGTTTTTTTTTCAGCTTCTTCTGCATTTCAAATACATATTTGAATAATTTGGGGGATTGGTTTGTTGGTATTGCTTATATTTTTGACTATTTTGTTTCTTTCTTCTTCTTCCTTGTTTGAGTTTTTCACCAGTGCCAGTTGTGTTTCCCTGTACACAACCGACTGTTCATTTTTAGTTGAACATTTCTAGGAACATTTCTACACACAAAAAGACAAAAAAATAGTATCCAGAGTTGTAAAACTTGTCATCAGGTAACTCATCCTCTGAATCCTTGTATAATGCCTTTTGTGATAGACGGTTATAGGGTGAGAAAATACATCAAGTGACAGCACTGGATCTTAATAGTAATGTCCTGCAGTGATGTCAAATGAAATTTTGTTTTATTATGTGAAGTCTTGTCTGGAGCATGATTCATATTGCAGGCTATAAGTCAGTGTGTCTTTTAACCATTAGAATCGAGTCTCCAAACTTGTATTACTATTTTATCAAATAGTAATAAAATACTCATGGAGTGTTTTTTACTCTACTTTTACTCCACTGAGAACTATGCATATATTACTACAGAGTTAAAGCTCATCAATACAATATGTTTTAAATATGTGTTTTTGTATTTATGCTGGAGTTCAGTAATAAAACTCTACAGTGGCCCAGGTTTTCATCATGTTCAGAGAAGGGCCAACATTACAGCTATGGTGAAGACAGGCTGTACAATGTAAAAACAAATTATCCTTCAATACTTTATTTGACTTTATTTGAATATACCTGTGACAGTTTTTCAACAATATCATTGGTCGATTTAAGTAAAGCTAGCTAACCAAACTAAACATGCTTATGCTTATCGGTTTATTCAAAAACTGTTGAATGTGATTCAAATTTATTAAGCATCTTTGAGACGAGGTTTTACAAATCTAACCTCACTGAAGCCTAAATGTCATGAGCTCGGCCTTCATGACGAGATGCAGGCTGTCGCTCTCTCTCACATATACACATACACCAGATGACACATTATGAGCATGAGAACAGCATCTTGCCACTTGCAGTGACAAATAGGGTAAGTCTACAATAAGAATCATGAAAGCTAGAATTCAATGTGATGTGAATGATGAATATTCATAAGAAGGCTTTGCAGACTTTTTTGATGCTTTAAAACTGAAATGTCTATACTATACAATCAGCCAAGCACATGGCAGAAACTCAACTTGTTTTGGCAAGAGAACCTGCTGAAGTTCAAAGTATTAGGACCACATTAAGAAAAAATATATTATTGGTCATTTAGAAAATAAAGTTGTAAAGTCAAAATTCTATTTTGGGAATAGCAGCTGCTGTTTCAAGGCAAACTGCCATGTTTGCTATACCCTCTGCAAAATGCCTCGTGTAGATGAGAAACAAATTGATCAGCCGTCTCGTGACACAACATACATCCTCTTTATTGCACGAGGGTGTAACCATTGCACCTGTCAACATTCTGTCCGTCCAGATGCAGCTTTGTGCACCATCTTTTCAGCAGTGTTGGGCAAGTTACTTTGAAAAAATAATTAGTTATAGTTACTGTGGAAGAGGTGTGGTCTCTGGCCTGCTGCAGAGGAGGGGTGACACAGTGAGCTCGCAGGGGCAGGCATGGAGGTGTGGTGGGAACAGGTGTGCCTGGCCGAGTTGATTGAGTAGGGGTTTGTGTTTTCTGTTTTAGTGACGGCCGGGCAGGAGGGAGGTGAACCAGGAGTGTCTGCGTCCCGGGCTGGAAGGCTAACAAAACCACAGTTTGTGTTGCCACAAATAAAAGGGTTGCTGCCTAAACGTAACGCAAAGTATGTGCGTGTGTGTGTTTTTGAGTTAGTAATTTAGTTACAATATAAAAGTAACTAATTACTAGAAAAAGCAACTAAATGCAATTTTTGCGTTACTTAAAAAATGTTTAAACCTCTGGGGTCCAGGGTATAATTGGCCGTTTTTGACTACTTTTGATTTTACCTCTGTATTTCACCTTTAAAAAGTATTTTCATAACTTGAAATGCAAATATAAATTGTAAATCTTAAAAATGTATGCACAAGTTTTGCAAACAACAAAGTTATATGCAACTATTTACTTAAAAATGCAGCCACGGCATTTTTTAAATAACCATTTTGAACTATTTACAGAACAGTCAGATGTTCTGCATCAAATAAGATGCCACACAAATTATTTGTGACAAAATAACTTCTGGTCACTATAAGACAGAGGAGCACATCACAAGCCCGATACCTGCAGGTCTGACAGCAGGAGGTGTATCACTCCTCCTGTTTTACACCTGGAGATAGCGTTTACTCTGCAGTCTGTTTTTGGTGGCTTTTTGGCAGCACCTGTTACATTCACTAGCAGAACTGACACACAAAACAAAACTATCAACTACACAACACACTAACTACACTAACTACACAACACACTAACTACACACTTCATTTGTGACTCTAAATGCCAAAAATCTCTCACATCTCAAAAAAAAGATGATATGTTGCCATATCATCTTTTGCTCTCTTGCTACCGTCACTCTCCAAAATTCCCCCTCTTCTTAAGCATTTATGCCATGTTGCCATATCATTTTTTGATTGGTTGACATGACACATTTTTTCACCATTAGGAAAGTGTGGGTTTTTTTTTTTTGGTTTTTGTTTTTGCCCGCAAGCGGAGAGTGCTTTCGAACACTTTCCTTAGAAAACGCTGTTTTTACCGTTTCTTCCTGCAGTAAACATAACAATAGTATTCAGGAAAACACATCGCATATATCTTTTTTATCATGACTCTGGATTTATGTGGAATATCAACACAATTTAAAAACTGGTATATAATTTAAAGTCCCCACTTTTAACACAAAAATGGAGAATCAGGGTTGTCTTGGGTTGACATAGTTATGCATCTTTTAGCTTCCTCACATCTGCTGCGCATTTTCAGGATGCTTTGCAACCCACCTGCACCCTGCCACTTCATTTTCATGCTGTCTGATTGAATTACTGTCATATATGTTGTTATTGATTTTTGCTCTCCTGGGTCTTACTGCTGCTGTCCACAAAATAAAATTATTGCAGCTTGAGATATAAAATCTGTTTCGGACCATAGTGGTCCTGACTGACATACAGTAAACGTCAGAATATGAAGCTTGATGCTTTCATGCATGTATGGTGTTCAGGTTTTTGTGGAGCTCTGTCAATAAGTGACCAAATGAATTATGAGAGACAATTCAACAAACCAAGGAATAGACAGTAGTCTGCAATCCATATATACTACTACCATAGTATATTTAAAGTAATCCCCTTCTCAGGGCCGCGGGGGGCACTGGAACCTATCCCAGCTGTCTTAGGGCGAGAGGTGGGGTACACCCTGGACAGGTCGCCAGTCTGTCACAGGGCTTATTTAAAGTAATCTTAACAAATAATAACATTACAGGTAAGAATATTCTTAAATTAAAGTTTTGTTTGTTCTAAATTACTTTTCGCTTGTGTTTAACATAAACGCCCCAAAAAGCACCAAACTCAAGGATGTCTGTCAAGAAGCCATTCCCAAGGAAGAGAAACAGGAAGAAAACCCTGACGTATGCCAAATTACACAAGAATTGGACTGAGAATTAGTGGCAATGCTTAACCCAAATTTTAAAATTTGGGTTAAATTGTGGTCATTATATGCACTGAGTAGAGAGCTACAACTGTGAGTCTGTACAGTCATCTGAAAACATGGTGGAGGCTCTGTCATGGTTTGGGGCTGTATTTCAGCCAGTGGTGTTGGAGACTAAATTATGAATGCAGATTTCTGTGAAAAATACCATCTGGAGAGAGTGTAATTGCCAAGAGCTTCATTTTTCAGTATGACAATGATCCCAAACACTCTGCAATAAAAGCTGGATAGAAAAACAGACAGTGGAACACCATCAGTCATGGATCGGTCTTCCCAGAGCCCGGACCTCGACATTGTTGAAGCAGTGCGGGATCATTTTGGCAGAGAACAGAACAAAAGGCAGCCAACATCCAAAGAAGAGCTTTGAATAATCTTTAAGAAGCCCTGAGAACTATTCCTGAAGACTACATAAAGAAATGTGATTCAACTCTTCCCACAGTCAACTTGCCCATTGACAGTCAGCAGCCACTGCGGAAAGACTGCTGGCGCAGATTGCAAAGACAGTACTGTATTCCACTTGGTTCGGCAGCCCTGGGGGACGGTTGTAGTGGAGAACACAACACTAATGGAGCGCAGCACACAGGCTTGGACTCAGTCACACCATTCAGCCTCTCTGATTTGAAATATTCAAGCCGGCGCTCTTGTCTGTCTATTAATATTTACTTCAACAACTACTACACGCAGTCTGCTCATGGGGCTTTGGAGAAGCATGCGACTTTTACTGTTGCTGGCTCATTTCGATTAAAGATGATCGAATACATATACACATTAAATACAATTAATTTTTATAAAGAAAAGCCTTGAACAGTTTTTACTTTAATCTGCATGTTAATATTATTTCCAATCAATCATAATTACTCGTAGCCCATAGAGCCAGCTTCATTTTTTTCAGCCAGCAGACCAAGGCCACAAAATTATTTCTGAAAAACGGACAAGGTAGAGCTTACATTGATTACATGATAAGGTAGAGCTTACATGTCAGTCGTTTCACATCTACTTGTCAGAGGCTTATTAGTAGAATTGGGACTTTGGCGCATTACAAATATGGTCTGACTTGCTAAAAATCATAAGACCACAGTTTTAAGCTGTTTTAACTCAGCCACTGTGAAAAATGGAGGCCACGGGTTACCTGGCAGCATTTTCGGACTGCCTTTTTCACTCCCATTATGCTGACATGGGTGACAGATGCCAGCTCTCCTGCCAAAGGCCGCATCATTCCTTGGTACCCCCCCGCCTGCCATCTAGCCATTACTGCCTCTGAAAATGCAGCATACATGAATCACACTGCAGCTGTCACAGCTCTCTGGCCCCAGCCTAATTAAACAATTAGGGCATTTGGTTAACAATCAGTCATCGTCAAAGGACAAATGTAGGCTAAATGGAGCCAGTCATACAGCTGTGCAGAGATCGAAAAGGAAACAGGTATAGATATATGACTCTAGGAAAAAAAGAGGTCAGATGTGGGGGATTTTTTTTTTCTTTTTTTAAAAGAATCTGGCAAATTGAGCGATGCTTCTGCAGAGATCAAATCTAATGGCTGAGGATATAACAGGATATAAGCAATGTCAGGACTAAATCTTGAACTATATGCTCACCACTGCTGCACCAGCAAGTTACAAAAAAATGATTAAGGTAATGCTGGACGGCAGGTTTTTTTGCTCACATGTGTTCATTTGTCTTTGCAGCACCTACTCTACATTAAAAACATTTTCCTGTTGTTTAAAAGAGACACGAGAGCACTCAGAGGGCAGATCTACACCAATGGCAATCTCCCCAGTTAGCCAGTGTTTTCAGTCACTGAAGCATAAGAGAAGCATTGCCAAAGTAAGCTAACAATGGTCTAATGGTAGTATTAATAGAAAGGTCATGAGGTGACTAAAACCACTAGATTTCCCCCCTGTTGGGAGCACAAAGATAAAAACCAGATACAGACAGTTGCAGCCATAAATAGTTCATGCTCCTTGGTAGAAGTGATGAATAAATCCAATAATGCCAACTTGCCATTTGACATTAAAATGTTAAAAAAAAAAACCTGTTTACAGTTACTTGTGTGACTGTAGTTAAAGATGGTTTACAAGAGTTTTGACCAGACTGTTGTTGTGAATACACAGCCTTGAACTTAGTGACCTGTGTCTCCATCTGTGTAGGTCACCAGAGGTAGGGAGTGGGAGAGAATGAGAATGATGAGGGAGGCAGAGGCAAACATGAGGGTGTGGGAGGAGGGGGATCTGGAGAAAGAGAAGGAGAGAGATTTTTTACTGCAAACAGGCCGGAGGGATTTAATCACAGTAAAAGACGGAACTCTTATTGGGGGTATCAAAAATTTTTACAAGAGCAGCTGTGCCAAACTGTAGCACCACAACAGTGTCCCAGTCCAAAATAAATCTGCAGCCTGCTCCGTATCACCTTATGTCTCGAAATAAGGTATTTCCTCACCGATCAAGGTCAAAAATCACATATTTTTTCTTTTACAATCTTTACATCTAACAGTACCTTAGATCTTAAATACTGGTTTAGGATATGGAATACTCTGCCCCTGTCATTTACATGTAGCCTCTATACACTCGTTAAAATGTGGTGGTAAAAAGATCTGCAGTGATGCATTTTAAAAGCATCAGAGCCACACGGCCACCTCTGCACCATGACGGCCTGGGAAGAAGACAGGCCACACATACAAAGCACAAAACTCAAGGACACCATTTGCACAGAGGAAGAAGAACGATGAGACTCTCCACATAAGGGAAAAAACTTTCAGGCAGTGATGCTAAAGGTGCTGCAGGAAACTTTATATCTAAAATGTGAGGAATAACTAAGTGAGGCACAGAGTCCTCGCCTCATCTTACAGTGATAAGTCGACAGATCACACTTTAAACAATCATTTTGGACTTTCCGTTGAAGAAATAGCCTAAACACAAACTTTTCATACCATATGCTGGAGATGATCCATTAGGGCAATTCCTAGAAAGAGGTGATGTGACAAATTTGGTGTACTGTGTTGTTTGTGAGAGCTGGGAGCACCACAAATTAAACACAACTACACTGCGTTTGGGTGGCAGCAGAGGTCTCAGACACTAATACTACAAGTAAAACCAGAACTCTGTCTATCTACGGCCATATGACACAAAACATCCTCATCACAAAATGTTTGTTTTTATGATAGTTGTTTTCTATGTGTCAGGATATAATAATTAAAAAATCATCTGGTTTTCACAGGTTTCTGAAATTATTTAAATAAAACCTGAGATGAACAACACATGACATGTTGCACTATGTGATTATTTATTTAACAAAAACTGAACCAAAATGCAGAAGCAGTTCGTGGAAAACTAAGCACACCCCCATGATTCAGCAGCTTGTAGAACAAAGTTTAGGAGCAATAACTTGAAGTAATCATTTTCTGTATGACTTTATCAGTTTTTCACATCATTGTGAAGGAGATTTTGCCCACTCTCCTTTACATTGTTAAAGTGTGTTGCCATTCTTTTATGCACAGCTCTCTTAAGGTCCCAGAATTTCAGTCAGGTTGAATCGTCTTTGCTGATATATTCATTTTAGAGACAGGAGGCATCCCTTCACATTTGTTCATTCTCTTTCTAATTCTACTTTTCTCATTGAACTCATTATTTAACATGCTAACTGAAGTCTGCACAGTCTTAGATGTGGCTGTTAGTTGTTTTTCTTTTCCAGTTTCTTTGAGTATTGCACGGTCTGATCTTGGAGTGAAAATGCTGGGACCTCCCCTCCTGCAAAGATTGGCATCTGTCTTGAATGTTTTCCTTTTGTGAATAATCTTTCTGATAGACTTCAAAATGTTTAGAAATGGTCTTATAACCCTTCCCAGATGGCCAGCAACACTTTCTTCTCTAAGGTTATTGTGGATGTCTTTCTTCCTTGGCATTATGCTAACCTGAAAACTCCCAGTAAGCAAAGACTTGTGCTTTTATAAAGGTGGTCACACTTACTGATCATCAGTTCATCTGGAGCATTTGATTAGCAGGCCCTGGCTTCTAATCACCCTTAATTTCTTTGGAAGCAGTAAGGCTGTATGTAGTGTTTCATACACTGCGTCTGCATTTTGGCTCAGTTTTTATTAAATACACACAGTGTAATATGTCATTTTTTGTAGTTCATCTGAGGTTGTATTTATGCATATTTCTGCTAAGGACCAGATTATTTTTCATTATGTCCTCATATGAAAAACGGCAGAATTAAAAGCGGGTGTAGAGAATCTATCACTACAGCTGAATGTTTCTCGGTAACTCGGGTGAACAAACTCTGCAAATTGTGGTGTTATGGTCGTGTCATTTGAGCTACGTTAAATAGCATGGTACTTTCAAAAATGGTGTTATTGCTTCACAATTCTCTGATTATGGCAAGCCACATTTTTAATAGTTAATTCAAACACTAACCCGAAGCTTCAAAACATGTGAGGTTCCAGGGCCAAAATGCAATGGACAGATATGAAATGAGCAACAGATGGCTGGAACCGATGAGGAGAGGAAAACAACACTATTGAGCTGAGCCGGAGAGGCATTTGGGCAGATTTCAGTGCTGCCGTCTCCATCATCATAAACCATTCATTTGTCTTGAAGAGAAGGGCTCCTCAAAAACAAGTGCCAATAACTGCTCATTACACAGAGATTTACCATGGATTATATATCCCCATACACTTGTACACTTCACAAACAATAAGGACCTCTTCTGACTTCATTCAGCAGAGGATTTGATGCGGCGCTGTTTGACTGTACTTTATTATTTTTCCTGATTTCCTAAAAGAGAAAATCATATTAGCAGCAGCAGAACAAACTAACTTAGTCTTTCATTTAAAAAAAGAGAGAGTAAATTTTACAGATGCAAACTAGTCAGTGTAGCTGAAAGTGGCAAGGCCCAAAGGAATTATCATCTGACTCTTTATTTCTCTTCATCTTCTCAGTATTCATACCTGTATGTAAGAAATGGATTAGACCTCGGGTTCTGAATAGTGAAGCAAATTAAGGTGAAGTGAATTAAACGTGCAGTCTTTTTAATGACCAGCAGAGTCATTAAAAAGACTGTTTGTAAAAAAAAAGAATTATAATTCAAGTTTGTAGGACAATGATCCTAGTTTGCTTCGTATTTATGACAAAAACAAACATTTTCCTGACAACTAAAAATTATTTTGCCATTTAAAGCAAAATAGACAATAAATTGGGGTATGGTTCAGGATGTGACTGGGATTGAGAGATTTCCTACCATAAGAGCGTGGAGGTGATTTTTCAGTGAGATCCACCTTCATTTGTTCAGCATTCAGATGTAGTAAAACACACGTTAAGAAGTCAGCTTTTCTTCTTCTTCAGATTTTTTTTTTGCCTATTAATGACAATAAAAACAAACAAGCAAAAATGTTGTCAGACAATAGCCAGTGGCTATGCAATGTGTTTCAACAAATGTCATTCCTCTTTTGCTCTCCACACAAACAACCAGTTACCACCAAAGCTTGCTCAACCGTAATTGGTCAATAGTACTTGAACCACAAGTGGTCTGCAAACAGAAACTAAAAATCTTGCTTCTTGCCTGCACATATTCACGTGTGTATGCTGTTTAAAGAGATTCGTTTTTGCTGCCATCCCAATTACTATCACCATATGTAACAAATGCTCCTTGCTAACATACCATATATCTGCTAGTAGTGACCTGTCTCTTATTGATGCCCATTTCTAATAAACGTTGCGTTTGAAAACATGTCACGACAAACAGACGCCGGTCTCCAATAGTAGCCGGTCTGCTATATGAGCTGGTCTGTAGTAAACGCCGACCTCCAACGACCCACCACCTTTTCTGTACGCTACTACTCTTTTCGTACCATCTGGGCTACTGCCCTCCTGCAGAGAGCAAAAATGCTTTGTCATCGGATGCTATCGAGGAAGGAAGAAAGTCAAAACATCTATTCCGTCTGAGAAGGGAATAAGAGCTGGTCTCCAACAACCGCCGGTCTCTTTTAAACGCCGGGCTGGCCAAAGTTTTTTTTGAATAAACGCCGGGGCTACTATTGGAAGATATACAGTAGCTACATAGCGAGCTAGTGCTAATCAGCTGCACCTTCCTATATAACTGTGGTCACATTTGGATTCAAATAACCAAGATGGAGACTGGATCATCCCTAGTATGGCCATCGTTTACATACAGCTAACAAATTATTTCATCATTTGTTGTTTCCAAACATCAGTGCTAGTTGCTACAAATCTCAGACGAGGTTAGCAACTACATGGGGAACATGCATCATTTAGAAGGTCTAGGCATTGTTTCAGGAGTTGTTGGTGATCATCATAAGAGAAAAGAGCATGACCTTTTGGGCTTAAATGTGCCAGTTGCCCAAATAAATAGTTTTGATGGTTAAAACACTCCCCATCAGTTTTGTAAAGTGATATGAGTTGCTGTGAAGAAGAAATGAAATGAAGAAATGGGAACTGATCCAATGCCAACTGGCCTAGCAAAGTTTCTGCAGTGAGTCACTTTAATATAGGAGATGATCCTACTGTGTAAAGCAAAGTTATATCCATTAATGGGTATTGTCCCAGTCAGCCGTTATAATTAATCAGGTCTTGAAAGCGAGACATGATATTTATTTTAAAAATCTGTCCTTTTGAAAAATGGGGGGGGGGGGGGGGGGGGGTGTGTTTTTTAATTT
>VURO01021558.1:0-13472 GCA_015108175.1 Pelvicachromis taeniatus
TGACTTAAACCACGCCCCCCGAACATGCAGTTCTACAGTATGGGGATATTTTAACCAAAAAGGAAGTGATTCAGTCTTTGCCGGCTTTGTAAGGTGGAAATGGCCGATCATAAAACAACCGTAAGTTTTCAACTTTTTTACTAACGCTGGTTTTTACCGTTTAATTCATCCAGACACCCCCCACGTAGACATACACTCAGAGATAAACACCCAACCTCCGTAAATGCAAAACTAATTTAAGCCGCTTAGCAGTAACATATATCATTAGATTCATCGATGCATCAAAAAATTAATCACTAGATTAATCGATTCGGAAAATAATCGTTTTGCCCAGCCCTATCAGTACATTGTTGGGGCTCCTTTACCATGAATTACTACATCAGTTCATCATTGGCACTGCTGAGATTTTGCGATACTTTTGCTTTGATTGCAACCTTCAGGTTCTCTGTATTTCTGAGCTCCAGTGTTTTTCCTCTTCCTCTACACAGTACCCCATAGAGAATGGGCTATTGTCTTTGGGGTTCAGGTCAGGCAAGTTGGCTGACCAGTCAAGCACAGAAATAATATGGTGAGCAAACCATTTGGTAGTAGTTTGGCACCGTGGACAGGTGCTGATGGAAAAGGAAGTAGTCTTGTTCTTTTTCCCCTTAGTCTAGGTAATGCACTCGCGATGTCTCTTGTTCAGGAGTTTCTTGATATTAGGAGTCCGACAGTTGCCGCTCTTTTCCTAAAGACATCTGTATGTGGTGGCTCTTGATACACTGACATCAGTCTCATTCCACTCTTTGTGAAGCATTCACCAAATCTTGAATCGCCTTTCCTTTACAGTCATCTCATGTCCATGTCATCCCTATTGCTTGTTCACCTTTTATTCTCACAGTTCTCCCTTTCAGTCAGCTCTCCATTTATATGCTTCCATACAGCACTCTGTGAACACCCAGCCTTTTCAGCAATGACCTCCTGTAGCTTATCCTCATTGCAGAGGGGGTTGATTATGGTCATCTGGACAACTGTCACATCAGCAGTCTTCCCATGATTGTTGCTGCGTATAATGAACTAGACTGAAGATTGGTGTTTATATTGTTTGAATTATTATTCATTCAGACATGGTTTCTGATGACATAAGAGTTTATCCTGCTGGTAAACGCATATCGTTTTTTGTAACTTTCTCTTACCATAGCAGCAGATATTTGGTATTAAAAAAACCAAGGCAGCTGGTTATTATTGGTCACATTAAGAGAGTTCAACTAATGTGAACAGTATTTCTTGCCTTGAATCTTTTGCAGAAGCTGATTAATATTATTATAGCTATTGAAAAAAGGTAAAATGATAGGAATGACAGATTATTGCGGTTGGATTAGACTTTAGACACAGACCCTTTTGCATTCTGTGTTTTTAGCTGAATGTTTTATTAGGTTTAAAAATACTGATAATTTGCTGAGGAAACACTGGCACTACATCCTCATTACTGTCCAATATATCTGGCTTTACAAAAGTAATATTTGGAAACTGTGTGCCTTTCGGAGGTTGTTTGACACATTGAAAAAAGAAGGAAAAAAGACGGCATGCAGATGAGCTAGAGAGAGAGAGGTTGGCAGGGTTTAGATTAGTTTTGATGTTTGTCCTTGAATACAGCTGAGGCTGTCCACTCTTCAGGTTTTAATTTGACTCAACCAAAAAGCCAGTGTTGGATATTGAATTGCACGTGCTCATAGGTCATTCAAAGCACATGAAAATGACTGGGTGATGCCAAAGGCGCTGTCAGGCAACAGTACAGCACTAAAGTGATTAAAGAGTGCGTCCTTCATTTGGAAGGTCGTGGCTTGAGCCCCTTCACAGCCAGCATCTGTTTTGCTGAAGTGTCCTTGAGCAAGATACTGAGTGTATCTGCTACTGACCCCATCGTGTCTGTTTAGGAGGGTGACTGAGAACGCTAATGTGCTAGTGGGAGGGGGTAGTATCACAGTAAAGAAGGAAATATGGGAAACTAAGTCATGAATCATTATTTTTTTCAACATTTTTCCAGCCAGTTAAACATTTTCCTAATTAGAGATTTTCTCAGCAGCAGGCACATCTGTGGAAATTACTATTAGATGCTGTGATGATTCCCTCAAAGGGGCTTAAATTTACAATCACAATGTTTGGCAGATCTGAATCAGTTCTCTATTCATAATACAAGTCAGTGGATAAACAGATGACTTCCAGAACAATGTGTGCTCAAATGATGGGTTGGTGTCCTATTTCGCAAGTTTTTGTTATGAGACACAAAGATCCAGTGAAATAAAATCACATATCTAAGGCTTACTGGCCTACGGAAGCCGAGAACGGCCGTATCCGTTAATAATATTTTTCTCTCGTTATCACGAGAAAACAAAACCGTTTTCTCGTGATAACGAGATAAAAATATTATTAACGGATACGGCCGTTCTCGGCTTCCGTACTGGCCAGACCAGTTTCAGCAAGTATTTCAAATCCTTACCATGTAAATGTCTTGCTGAGTAGGGTGTACCTGGTGACACAGTGGAAACTCGGCACATGAAGGTAAAAAGTTTAGATTAAACCAATATAAACCGTGTATGCAACCCTACTTAAATTTTGCTGTGCAGGTCTCAGTTTCAGGATAGCTCGTTGATGGTACTGGCAGGTCCAGTAGATACAACACATTTGGACAAACAGCTGCTTTATATATTCAAAGTTTTTCACGTGTTTGATTTCGTAGTCTCTGATTTATTGTATAAGTTCAGATGCTGGTAACCAGCTAGCTCTGGTCTTAACTATTTAGTGCTTCCCTGGGGACAGGCTGGTCAGTATCATTCAGTTATATCAAGTCTCTCTCCCTACTGTTGGACAGACTCTAATTGCTCTACAGCTGGTAACAGAAGTTCTTGTTCTGCCCTTGAGATCTTCTTCAAGCTCCAGGTAGAATATACAGGAGGTGGAGAGCTGGTCCTGCTACACAGAGTAGAACATGGACTTCCACCTGCAGCATTGATTGTTGATCTGTTATATTGTCACAAATTAAAAGTGGCAATATTCATTAGGTAGTTTTTAAACAGCCTGCCCACCTCCTGTCACAAATACAATGTAAACCTTGGGGAAACTGAACTCTGTTCTGGGGGGAAAAAAATAAAAAAGTACAAAAAAGACCCCAAGCAGACGCAAGGAGACAGCGCAAATTCCACACACAAAGGCCCCATCTGGCTGCTGGATTAGAACCCAGGACCCTCTTGCTGTGTGGCAAGATGGTAGTACACCAGCAGATGGTAGTTCATGTTCTACTCTGTGTAGCAGCACTAGCTCTCCACCTCCTGTATGTTCTACTTAAAGCTTGCAGCAGATCTCAAGCGCAAAACAAGAACTTCTGTTATCAGCTGCAGTTCAAATAGAGTCTGTCCGACAGCAGGGAGAGAGACTTGCTGTGAACTAAGAGGGTCTTTAATCACAAAGAGTGAGTGATCACCAGGGGCTGGTAGGGGTGAGTGGTTAGATGGTATGCTAACATTACCAGGGTTTTTAAGAAAGTTTACTTTTGTGGCCACAAAGACGGATGAAATACTTTGGAAATATTTGAGTTAGAATTCTTTAATTACTATTATTATTGTTATTGGTCATTTTGTTGCTATTGTTATAGCATATGTGTAATAAGAATAAGAAAACAGCTGCTGCTACCTGCTGTGCGTCTGTGAGCACAACATAGGCATGGAGAGCGTAGAGGAAAAAGACAGTTTATTCCAGGAATAAAACACTTTGCTGCAAAAAATATATTTACCAAAAAATATTTTCTTTCTGTGTTACAAAGGCAAGAAAGGAATACCAAATCCCGTATAAATCTTTTATCTGCGGGGGGAAAGAAGTCCAGTGGGAAAGTTTGTTTTTCTGTTTTGGTTTACGAAAATCGGCATCAAGTGTTTTGGGGAGTTTGAGATGCTATTCGACTGCGTACCTTGGAGCAATCTGGAGGGAATGCTTTGGGAGTAAAGAAGGACGAGCCTGTTTAGTCCCTGTACAGTTGCACATGGACTTAAACTTACTGCTGGTTCCCTTTGCTGGTAGTAGGTTGGACCTCTTCCCAGTGAGAGTTGGGAAGAGATCCAATGATTCTATTTAAACTTCTATGGGTAACATTTCTAGGTGCACCCATGTGACAGAGATCTTTGGCTTTGGTGGTCTCAGAATTACATCTCTGCTCTTTGCAGATGATGTGAAGCAGCTGGGATGAGAATCAGCACCTCTTAAGACTGACGCTATTGTCCTCAGCTGGAAAAGGTTGAAGTGCTCACTCCAGATTAGGGATGAGTTGTTGTCCAAAGTCACGGAGTTTAAGTATATGTCTTAAACTCTTGCTCACAAGTGAGGTGACAGCAGAGTGGGAGATTGACAGAAGGATCGGCGCAATGTCTGCAGTGATGTGGATGCTGTACTGGTCTTTCGTGGTACTTGTCGACCTACGTTCTTACCCTCACATATGGCTACAAGGTCTGGATAGTGATGAATCATGTGTTCAGGGAAAAATAGCAGACTGAGTCTACTTTAAAGATCCTTCATAAACATATTTCAAGCCAGAAAACGTCTGATTAAATCCCTGAAATAACTTCTTGGCGTCCGTGTGTGACATATTTTGGTCACCTTATAAACAGTTCCTCCTTACATTTTTGGTTTATCGTCTGCTAACAATTTTTGTGTTTTTGTCTGCAGACAGGCTAAAATATATACAACATTAGCTGATATGTGTGCAATATTCAGTTTATAATTAATTAATGTGTCTAGGGTGTTTAAAATATTATGAAAAAGCAGATTTGTGGCAAGTACATAATGTCTGTAACACATATGTAGAGGAAATCGGGTCATGTTGCTGCCTTTTTCATTATTTTGTGGAACTACTGCCCCGGGGCCCACGATGCAAACATGTGAGGAACACTTTCATGTCCTCCAGTATTTTAAACTTTTCATAGCTTCCATCTGTTACTAAACAAGATCTGATACGACTGTGTGTGGATGTATTATCGTCTCATTATCTAACCATCTATTTAACTGATCTGTATGTTTCACAAATCCTTAATGTAACAGAAAGATATATTTTTGTTTGCAAAATCTGGTTCATTTTTAACAATCTTACTAAACTGCGAGGCTATAAATAAGCGGCTGTGTGATTTAGCATCACTGCATGATTCCCTGGCCCAGTCATACTCTCGGAGCATCTGGATGACAGAAAGCGATGTGTATGGGTCTTCTGCTGTGTTTTTGTGCTGTCACACACAGTTGTGTCATTGCACTGACAGTGATGGTCGTTAGCGCTGGGATGCTTGAGGACACAAACAGGGACAGCCTTAGTCGCCTGTAGCATAATAGCAGCTGATTGCCACGGGCGATGTGTCACTGTGTGCAGCACAGTGCTAAAGAGGCTATCACAGGTGAAAATGTACACTCGGCCACACAGATCTCCTTGTTTCAGATATTTCATCATGGGTTACGCAGACTTTTATTCTATGTATACTTGGTACAGTCGGCAGAGGTTGACGCCAGTCTGGGACAATATGTGATGCTTTGCATTTGGAACCAGGATATACACTCACTGTACAGTTTGTTAGGAAAATGTTGCTTGGACCAGGCTAAATTAGCTTTTGCCTTCCTAACTGCCTTAATTATAATGCCGGAAACATTCCTCAGAGATTTTGGTGTGTGCTGTCAAGTTGGCATCCCACAGAAAGGTCACCGGTCGTCTTCTCCATGTCTTAATGTCTAAGCGCACTGTGTTGCTGTCATTTGACTGACATTTTAGATATTTGTGTTGATGAAAAGCTGAACAAGTGTAGCTAACAAAGTGGGCAATAACTGTACGGAGACAATATTCACGATTCCCAGGATTAAAGCAGGATTTAACATTTTTCAAGGTTGCATCAATGTCATTACATAGACAACGGTGCTTAAACATAAACATCAAGACATTCATGGTCTGAATTTTTATGGGAGATAATTTATTAATTGAATTAAAGATTAAATATGTTCTCTGTTCCCTAAGATGTTTCCCCTTATGCCAAAGGAACATGTCTTTACCCTTTGATTGTTGTGGTATTTAGTATTCTGATAGGTTGATAGGATCAATGAAAGAAAAATGATTTTTCTTCCCATCTTAAACATGTCTAGTAGGTAGAGTATACAAACTGTTAATGCTCTTGTCACACAACAGGATGTCTTCCATTTAAGCTGCTGCTGCCCCAGCTTTGTAAGAAAAGATCACACTGCATAATGAGAACAAAAAAAGTAATATTGTAAAGCACTTTAATTCCCTGCCTGCAGCTCTAGCCCTGTGAATAGATATCAAAATAGCCTTTAGCTACATGTTGTTACACTTGAAATGGATCCACAAATCTGGGATTAGTCTTTCTGAAGGCTCAGCGAAGCAGGTGAGGTAGCCAGCTCCAAATGAATTGCCTCAATCCTAAATATATTATGCAGCCATTTAAAAAGGACAAGACATGTTTTAACAGCAAATTATTAAACGCCAACAAATCCATGCTCACCCGAGGGACTGCGACAAATCATTTAATAAAATGGGCATGATATTATTAATTTTGCTAGTAAAGGGAGAGGAAATGTTAGTTTTTTTTTTCTGCTCTAATAGATGGACTTGTCTATATTAGCAACAATCTTTAACCTTCACCCTCCTCTTACTTGAGGTCAGAGCATCAGCTGGTGGATACAGAGTCTGATGTCTCGCTTGGGAAGAATATGTAAGGGATTTGTTGACTGACACTTTTCTATTTTCGGGACTAAATGTGTGAACCATGACTGACAAGTTTGCTTTCGGCTTTCCGCCAGTCTGCTAGTGCAGTCATTCAGTGTTTAACCCCCCCCCCCCAGTTGAATCGCTTTGAATTAAGAGTTTATTTATTCCTATTTCCTAATCACAATTTTGTTGAATCTAAAACATAATTTTGAATTTGAGAATTGTTTTCCTCAGTGAGGATACGTTATCAAGGCATTTGGCATTTGGGCTGAATTACATGTCTTTATTAGACAGAAAATGAGGGCAGAGAGAGAGATGAGGATCTTTGGAGATGAGAATCTTTGAATTCTTTAAATTGCCATCCATCCATTCGCAGCCGCTAGGCGCTGGAGCCTATCCCAGCTGTCTTGGGGTGAGGTACACCCTGGACAGGTCGCCAATCTGTCGCAACACACATAGACAGACAACCATTCGCACTCACATTCACACCTATGGGGCAATTTAGTGTTGCCAATTAACTATCCCCACAAATCCACAAATTGCATGGCCTGTGGGAGGAAGCCGGTGTACCCAGTGAGAACCCACGCAAACACAGGGAGAACATGCAAACTCCACCCCGGCCTGATGGTGGAATTGAACTCAGGACCTTCTTGCTGTGAGGCAACAGTGCTAACCACCGTTCCGCCCTCTTTAAATCTTTAAATTGCCAGTTTTACTAAAAAAAAAAAAACATAAATATTTTCTCATTATTCAGCGATCACTTTTTTCCTTTTTTCGAACATGGTAACTGCAACAAAGGAGAATCGTTATGAGTTGTTGTTGATTACTTAAGACCATTGGAGCTACTAGCTCTTCAAACAAATGCTTTTATAATGAGAGGTGCAGCACTGAAGCAGCACTGGTTCATTTTGTCCCATAGGGAAGAAACTGTTGGACTCCAGCAGCACTGCACATCACAAGGTTGGTTTATACCTTTTGAAATCAAAAGCCATTCAGTATGCTTTTTAGTTTCAATGTTGAAAGATTTCTATCCGGTTTGAAGGGGAATGCGTAGTTGAATAGACTGAACAGGCAGCGAGTTTATGAGAGAAAAGTGATGCATCTCATTTAGAAGGCTTGCTTCACTAACGGCTGGCATATTAGCAGATGAAGTAAAGGGAGATAAGAGCTGTGGCATTAAGATAAGTTGAGACATTTCAAGGTAATATTATAATGCAGCTTAAGCTCCCAGTTACCTGACAGAGTGCAGGTGAGAAAGGTAGAAAATCTAAA
The DNA here is from genome assembly GCA_015108175.1 of Pelvicachromis taeniatus. Lineage (NCBI taxonomy): Eukaryota > Metazoa > Chordata > Actinopteri > Cichliformes > Cichlidae > Pelvicachromis > Pelvicachromis taeniatus. The sequence goes on from VURO01021558.1 coordinate 8,000, forward strand.
GATCGTTGTAGCAAGAAAGGCTGTGGAGAGATGGGCTTATTTAAAGAAAGAAGCAAAATTGAAAGGAAATAAATGGAGGGAGTTTGCTGGTGAAAGAGCTGTCGCTTCCCCAGCTGCTGCTAAAGCCCTGTTTCATTCGGGAACGTCATATTTGGGTCAGGCCTGGGTAGCCAAGCAGGAGAGGCGAGACGAAGCAAGCGGCTCAGTCCTGCTGAATGGATGGCAAGTCATGCATTCTCTGTCCCTTTGTTCCGCTTCATTGGTGGGTGCAGCGGTGCCTGCTACGAGTCGACTCTGGGGACATGGTGAGTTGTAATTGCAGATGTGTGGCGAAAGAGGGTCAACCTGCCAACTCCAAGGATGACTACTCTAAATGGTCTTCTTCCTTGTTTAGCCGCTGCTCGTCACACCGCTTCACAATCTCCTCGCACCCTTCACTCAGCGTTCCCGAGACTGTTTCACTGAGTGGGATGTGTCACAGTAAGACGACTATGCCACACTCAGAGACTTTTGATGTGCATCTGAAGTGTGTGTTTTGCCTTGCTCTGAACTTACCGTATGGGGACTGCTGAGTCCAACTTATTTATGTAAAATGTTTACTGAAAGTAAAGCTTGGAGCTTGAGTTGGCTCCAAACTAATTAACAACATGTCCATGCAGCTACTATTTACAAGAAAGGATGGCAGAAAGTCAAGTGTAAGCTGATTAAGCAGCACTTTGCGGTGTTTCCCCACACATAGGTTTTACCCTGACATTTTGCCAGGGTATATAAACCACATCGTTAGACTATCACCACCAGCAGCCAGCAACTAGGTAGACGATATCAGCCAGGATTGATCTTTGCTTTCACGTTGTTCAAACCAAATTCTGATCCTAACATCTGAAAATTGCAGAATAAATTCAGACTCATCGGACTCGTAAAAGTTTTTCCAGTCTTCTGTTGTCCAATTAACAGCGCCTAAGCGGCGCCTAAGTGCATATGGTTATTTTATTTCTCATTTGAGCAAAAGTCGCTATCTGTGATGGATTTACTAGTCGACATGCCCCTCTCTTTTATTTTCAAAGTTAAATCAAACTTCACTGGCACACCCTAGACCTTCCTGTCTCCCTCACTCTGTAGTATTCCTAGTATTTTCTGGAGAGCTGCTCTAAGCTGGCTGGTACTCAAACCATAAACTGCTGCAGGTGGAGATCTGGTTCATGAGCAGCTACACCAAGCTGAACGAGGCTGCAGAAGAAAGACTACAAATGCCGACTGCTGTCCAAGTTACTGACATCAGAGCCTATCCACAGGATGAGATGCACACTTCACCTTCCACAAATAGAACCCAAATTTGTGGGAAGTACTAAGTTTGTATAACACAACTCAGCAATCAACACGCCCTATCATCTAGAAATGACAGGCTTACTGTGTTTGTACGTTTTCCAAACCGTTGTGAATATGATATCAGTATATTACTTTATAACAACAGGCACATTCAGTGACAGCTTGAGGGCTTCCTCTTTTATCAAAGCGTGGAAATTGTGTCACAATGACAACTTTATGACATTGTAATGAAAACTGTATTGCTCATGCTTGTTGACTTTACTGTATAATTTTCTATAAAATAGATAGGATAAAATGATTTTATGTGCTGCAGATACTGTGTTTTGTTTTTTAGATGCAGTTAGACAATAATAAGGTTGGCATGTAGAGTGCACTCAGAGCACCGTGTCTGTTTCTCTAGAGAGAACATGACAGAATTTAAATACATCCACAACAAAAATTAGGTGCAAACTGTAGTTATGGCTACATGTGGGGAAACTGACAGACAATAGGCATAATTTAAAAGCATGTCCATCAACATGCATGGACCAAGCATTAAAAAAAAAAAGAAAGAACTAGAACCTGAGCTCATATCTGACAAACAGTGCAAAATGTCCAGAAAAATTACATCAACTGGAACAAGAATGAAAGTGTGTGTGTGTGTGTGTGTGTGCGTGTGTGTGCGTGTGTGTGTGTGTGTGTGTGTGTGTGTGTGTGTGTGTGTGTGTGTGCGTGTGTGTGCGTGTGTGTGCGTGTGTGTGTGTGTGTGAGTGTGCTTTCTCCTGTTATCTGTCACCAGGCAGCCGTTAGATTGTCTCCTGTGATTGGTCAGTCTTCACCCTTTGCAGGTCATTGGTCCTGTCTGTCATTGTCACCTTTGCAGCATTGCTTCAGCCTTGATTAGCTGATGGTAATCTGGGTCGTTGTTTACCTGGGCCAGACTGCAGAGACAATCCTCTCGGCTGTCAGGCAGTAGACACCAGACTCCACTACAGACTGCATGTCCCTTGGTACCTGGACTTTCAATTAACTACTTAGGCTAAAGGTTAGAACAAGTAGGCTCATGACCTGAAGACCTTAATTCTGACTCACTGTGTAAATGTGAGTGTATATACAAAGCTGAGGTTCTTTGTCCTCTCAAAATCACTTCTGTTACCGTTTTAATTCATGTAATTCATGTAACACCATGCCACAAGCATGAAAATACACGTAGATATCTGTTTGCTATAATAATTTGCTTTTACAATACAAAATGTTCACAAAAACTGGCTCAAACATGGGGGTTGTACTAAAGTAGAAATTGTATTTCTCATGGAACAAACGAGTTTATATGACTACATCTAAAGGCAGATTTTATATCTTGTCAGCTATAAAAGCCACCTAGTATCAGAGCTAAAAGCTTATGATTATAACCTTCTCCTGGCTGCATCACACTACCTCCCTGACCTTTTTTGTCTTTTATCTTATGAGTCTCGTTGTATTAAGTATCATGAAAATGAATGATACAAATGGGAATAAGCGTGCACACCTTTTCAACGTTCCTTCTTCAAGCATTTGTGACAATCCAATAAGGTTTATCCTCATAAAGAGGCTGAGGCGACTGTGTGTAGAATGAAAACGGAGAGCTTGAGAGAAGATTTTAAATTCTTTTAAAGACTAACACAGTTACTAGCCAATTCCTTTGGTGTGTATGTTTGATTTATAAAGGAGGTGAAGGTCCACTTTTATAAATCTGGTGTGCTACCTCTGCACAAAGAAGGAGAGTGGGGAAGGAAGCAAAGAGAGTCACCCGGTTCGATTGTGATTGAAATCCGGACAACACTGGTCTAAGTAGTGGTCAACATTTTAAAAGCCCGGCCAATTATCTGAGCTGTTATACATGAATTCCATTTCAATCAGTACTTATCATTACTGATTTAAATAATAATGCAATCCTTTGGCTCTGCTGCGTTTGGCACTCACTTAACAGTTACTGCTCGTAGTCTGCGTCAGACTCCCACTCAGATTGGGTTATGCTAATGTCACACTAGAGAAAACAGTGGTTGTAGGCAAAAGTATTGAAAAGTTGTCATCCAGAGGTTGATAGTGCAACACCACCACAACTACTCCATCCATCCATCCATCCATCCATCCATCCATCCATCCATCCATCCAATGTATCCTTAATTTCTGTGATAAAGGAGGAAATGCATCATTGAGACACTCTTGTTTTTCATTAATATAGAGTGGTTGGTATAGTGCAGTTAATGTCAACCTTACAGTGTTATGATTGTTTCTCTTACATCTGAATTCCAGAATAATATACGTTTTGAAAAAAAAACATGGGCAGTAAAGTAGCATTTAAAGAGTTATACGGTGATATTGTGTCATTTTAATGCATAAGCAGCAATTTAAAAAAATAAATATTTCTGTGGTGAGTTATTTAATAATTATTTAATAGATAGCTTTGCAACATTTTAGCATTTTAGCTTTCATTGTTTTGAAAATGAATTCAGTAAATGCCGTGCTGGACGTAGTCCTGGACCCTCCCACAGAGAGGTGGAAGTGCTGTGGTCTGGTCTCATAAAAGAGGCGCATGTTTGCTAAACCAGCTCAACCGCCATATTTTCTTTCAGTCTGGTTCAGTGGGCTCCAGCACCACTACATGAACACTCAGAAGGAGAAAAATGATCCATTTTCAACTGTGGAAACAAACTTGGGCAAACTTTACATTTTTATATATCAGAGGTGTTTTAAATGCTATTTGTCAGATTTACATGAGAAGAGAGTAACGACTAACTGGTTGATTTCACAAATGTATGCGAGTCTTTAAACCACAGTGCAGGAAAAGAAATATGCTGTCTAACCAAAACTAGTTTTAAATCCCAGTTTGTTTGTTTTTTATCACATGGAATAAACGATCGTGTTTGTTCGCGGTCTTCCTAATAACTCATAAGTTGAGTGTCTTCCAATAAAGACACACATTTGCTAGCATTGTCACACTTTAGCCACAAAACATGGTGTATTGTAATTGTTCAGTATGCAACACTCAACATCAAGAAGTTTAAAACAGATTTTTAAAAAATGTCAGTAGAAAATCAATTTGTTATAAGATCAGCATATCACTTTTAATTTTTAATAAATACGTCGGTCTACTTTATGGTTCAGAAACAAGATTTATTTAGATGTTGGTGCTGAAAGCGTTTTGATTTCCATTTGTAGTCAGAATGCTATTGACAAATAATGTTTGAGCAGGCTTTGATTTGATGCTGGTAAACAGTAAAACGTAGAGAGGAAAAATGGCAACTGAAACATCTCAGACAGCGGGGGTTTTCCTGGGGAAGTGGCGAGAAAAAGCTAAGTGGTTTTAGGGCATCAGTATAGCTTGCTGGGGTGAGTGTGCAATCCATGTGCAGAAGGGCCACTGTTGAGTTTGTTTCCTGCGTGTCATTCCTGCTACCCTGTCTGCCATCCATGCTGTCCTGTCCAAGAAATGAAGGCTAAAATAAATAGACAGTTTTGTTTGTCAAACAGCCATGAATGACAGAAAAAAAATTGGGCACATTTGTTTTAATCTATTTGGACAAATGGTTTTTGCACTGTTTGCATAATACCCTCACTACTAGCTGATGTCTTTACCACCATCTAAACAATATCCAGTGGACAGAAACACAAATCTTGATCCAGGTATATTCTGGATACTTCCAAAGGCTAAACCATCAGAGTAGCTGATGGGTTCCCAGACTTCATTACTATTAACATGTTTTAGTCATGGGTTCATCTGGTCCCTGTGTGAGGTGGGGATAATTATAAGAAGTGTAGGAGTCCAGCTGTATGTGTAGCCAAGACCCTCAGCTGTTCACATAGAACTGCCCTGCACACACTGAAATTCACTTTAAGTATCAGAGAGACAGAAAAATCCATCCCCAGCGTGTTTCATGCACTGACATCAAGATCTAACGTAAGGCTGTGGAGTATTCTGTGTTTAATTGAAATGTGAGATGACTTTCTCATGGCAGGTTAAGTCATCATTCTCAACTAATACCTTTTTTATTAGTTACACACAAGAAAAGACGCACACTCTCAACCTCTCAATCACTTTAATTCTCCATATGTCACGGGTGGGAACATTGTTGCATTGAAGTAAAAGATTAGCAGTTTTAAATTAAATGCCTCTCCACCTCGTGTG
>VURO01021560.1:0-11855 GCA_015108175.1 Pelvicachromis taeniatus
CCGTATGTATGTGAGCGTGAGCTGTAGCACAGCCAATCAGATTAACCAGATTTAAAAAAAAAAACAAAAAACAAAAAAAACGTTCAAGCCAAAAATGCTTCCAATAGTAATTTCTTTCGGGTACATAAACTACAAATTAGTCAACAAAAAACGAAATGCTTATTGTTTATGAGTCCAACAGAAGAGAGAAAGAAACTGTTCCTATGGCAACAGATTTGCACATCTACAGACCCCTGCTGGAAGGTGAACCTCCGTCCCAGTTTCGAGTCTTTTGCTGACTCTTAAGATGTTTTCTTCCAAGTTTGCCCTGTATTTGGCTCCATCCATCTTCCCATCAACACTGACCAGCTCCCCTGTCCCTGCTGAAGAGAAGCACCCCCAGAGCATGATGCTATCACCACCATATTTGCTAGTGAGAATGGTGTGTTCAGAGTGATGTGCAGTATTAAGTTTTTTTGCATTTTGCCCAGAAAGTTCAATTATGGTCGCATGTGACCAAAGCACCTTCTTCCACATTTGCTGTGTCCCGCACGAGCATACAGCTTAAGTGTGAACTGTGAGCATTGCAGGCATTCACCCAGCATTTTGTTACGAAATGCACATTTTCTAGTTCTATATAACTCTGCAAATAATGATTATTAGACTATTCAAGGATAATACTTTCACACTTGCATGCATCTCCTCATCTGCTCAGTGTCAGGTGTTTTCTTACATCATCACAAATCTCTTTTGGTTTACTAAGGCACAGAAGTTATCTGTGCAAAACCTAGTAAAGGTCTTTCCCTAAACTTCTGTGTTCCATCACTTCTGCTTATTTTCACAGAGGCGAGGAGCATTCTCATTAGGAACACAATTATTAGTTCAGTCATTGTTTGGCAGTGTTATTGGCAGTCTAAAATGAATTTAAGTAAAGAAAACAACTCAGATTAATCCACGGTAGCAATTAATCACTAAAAGCTATTTTTTGGTTTGTTTCAGCAACGATAATTGAGCAGTCTGCATATGAATTTAATGCAATTAATATGGTAACATTTGAACTCAAATGCAATATGAAATGATTCATCCACCTTAATTCCTCCTATAGCTAAAATGAAAAGTTGTCCCTTGTTACTGTTGATTTTTAAAATTAATCATGTGATTGTCGCCTGCCAAAATGAGGTCTTTTTTTCAGTTTAGTAATTAAATGTTCAGGCACAAAAAGTTTTGCTGTGTACACACATCACTGGCACAAGCACACCTGGTGAATAAATAAATGCCAGGGATTATGGATTTGCAGTTAATTTGAACAGTTGGCACATGAAATTACCGTTACTTGAGAGGCAGTGAGTCACATCAGTAATGCAAGAATGCTGGGGTTAATTGTCTTTTAGGGTTACATGTTACTGAAAGCTGGAGACAGGCATTAGATGGTCTGTGAGGATGCTTGTTCCTCATGGTGTGGTTATGAAATTTAATGTTCGTGTATTGTTTGTTCTGTTGTTTTTGTCTACATAGATTCTTGTAAGTGAAGTGCACTCATTTTTTACGATTTCTTTTTCTTTCTTTTATATTTGGTCTTGAATACCTCAGTACATGTGTCCTGAACAATCACGACGACTGTAATGTTCTGAGTCATCCCTTCTACTATCTATCAATGTGCATTTTGAATCAAAGAACTGGCATTATGTTTAGTTTTTATTTTTTATTTTTTTCTCTTTGTAAATTTTCAAACTTAGAAAAAAAAAGTTTGATTTTCTTTCATTGGTGCTCTTCATTGGAGATCACTGGAGCACAGAGGTGGCTGTGTTGTAACTTTGAAATCTGTTTTCTTCACTAATTGTTGCAAGGTTACATTTTTAAAGTCTGACGCTGGCTTGTTTATGCCTGCGTTGCTTCTGTTTTGTTTTTTTGTTTTTGTAGGATCGGCTCCGATCATGTAGAAATTCCGCTGAAACATAATTCCACTAATAAAAATTGACAGCAGCTGACTTATGTGCTGTTCTCAGGTGAACGCGATGGCAAATACTGATCTGAGGGGGATAATAAAAAGGGAGATGAAAAGGATTACGTTGAGCCTAAAGTCAGAGTTTCAGTGATATGAAGGTGGTTCCCTTTTTAACCTGATTAGATTGCCATAGTAACTTGCATAGTTACTATGCATAGCACACTTTAAGCAAATATTTTATTGTGTTAATGCTTACCCTTCCTTTAACACTGATGTGGGACAGCATTCCAGTTTTGTACTATTGTATGACTATGTAACAACAATAGTGGAGTTAAGTGCATGATGGCATGCTCGGAGTGTGCAGTAATGCATTTCTCTACATTTCCCTCATCATGTGAGGGTGTTATCCCTAAATGCACTTTTTGAGTGTATGATTAAATAAATATAGGTTAAAGTTTAACTCCTGTAATGTGCTTGTGTCATGTTAAAAATAAATGGCAGCACTGGGAGAAAGCTGAGGGGTAAAATAAATATTCTCTTATGAATTTACTGTTTTTCAGCTGAATTGCTCTCTCGTCTTACTTGCAACATCGATGCTATTTTTTCACCCTTCATAGCTCTCCGCAACCTGTTGTTCTGACTGACGTAGGCGGCATTTGAGCACTTCTTTTTGCATGGAGGAAAACTCGAGTGACTTGTCAAATGTCCTCCTTTATGGGTGTTCACAGGACCTGCTGCAGAAAGCCTTGGTTAACAAAGAAAGCTGTAAACCACTGTTGTGATACCCTTTTTTTTTTTTTTGTCAAGCAGTGAAAAGCTAATGAAAAGATAGCCTGGCAATGTATTTTTTGTTGAACATCATTCCCTGTAAGGTAAACTGAAATATTTGCAGTTTTGTGGCTTTTTACCGGTCACTTAATTGATGAAAAGGACCTATTTTTCCTGACACTGTTGTTGCTGGTTGAGTCACACTCTCTATTTGTTTATCCTGTTATCCAGGGTTGTGAGCGGTCTGTGTATAAAGTGCCGCTAGTGTTGAGGTGTGTAAACATTCTGCTCTGAAAAGGTGAACAAGCATGCTCCTACACCTGGATTCAGCCAGCGTAGCATATATCTATACATCACCAGTAAAGCTTCTATGCCTCAGTGTTACATAGGCGTAAGTCTATTAAATCAAACAGCCAATCTGTTGTCTACCCTAAATTTAAGATAGTAGTGGGTGGCTTCTGTCAGTGCAGATTTAAAAAAAATGTCTTTGAAGGACAGTGCAGTCAAATAACAGAGAAGTTAATTGTTTCTAATATATGTTTATTAAAAAAGTCTTTGTCTTATCAAATGTTATTATGTGTTTCTCTGGTTTTGTCATTCATTTATGTGTTTACTTAGCATACTTTAGCTTACTTTCTTTAGCTTACTTTAGCTTTATCTGGAGCTTCATACCATAACTCAGCACTGGGTAAAAGAAGATGCCTTTGACTATGTTCTTTAATGTCCCATCTCTTTGTATTAGCCTTGAAATCCTCTGGTCCCCCTCTGGGGCTGTATGAGGACCTTGTCAGGCATCCATTTTCACTGCTTGTTGGACCAATTTGTGGCTGGCATTAGGCTTTCATTACAGGCCTCCCAGTGCACGCACACCTTGTAAGATGGGACTTAATTAAGTTTATGCTTTCCCTGGCAGACCCAGGGGCTGGCTGCTTGCTTCTGCTGCCGATTGTTGATTTATGTCAAATCCTCAAGGACAATCTGCTTCCTCTGCCACGGAGCAGGGCAGAAAACAAACAGTAGTTCACTGCCAGCTGTTTGGGGATCATATCTCCTAAATACTGTCTCGGTATTCCATTTTTTATCTTGTGTCATTCGTTCTGTTGCCCTCCTTTGAGTCAAATTTAGGCTACTGAAATAGCTAAAGTTGCAAACACTCGATCCTCTAGTTGCTGTTAACTATTCTACGGCGCTTCTTTCTCAAGTGTTTTCAAGGATTCTTAGAAGATATTTCATGTTCTTTTCATGTATCTGCGTTGACGGGTAGTGCACAAATGCACTTCACATATTCACTTAACACTAATCAACCATATAAAGTTGAAGCTTTTCTCATGAAGCTAGAGGTTATCATCAAGGCATGAAATCCCAGCTGATCACAAACACAGCTTTTCTTTCTCCTGGTAGAATTTGCAGTGTCAGTGTCTGGGAAGTATAAACACAATGTGGCAGAAAGACATCACGATATTCTGATTGACAAGAAGTACCACAAACAATGGCATACACAGTTAGGGATGTTTATTTATGTTCGGCATCATGTTTCTTTTCAGCTCTTTTCTTAATATGAATCAGTAAAATACTTCTAAATATTATGAGTGCCAGTGTGTGTCTCTTTATGGTAACGTCCTGTCCTTATATCTGTTTGGCTCATGAATTTCCAGAGAAGCCTCGCGTATTGTTCATTATAAAGAAAAATACATTTTTCTGTGCTGGGCTCTTCTTTGATGTGCTCTTCCCTCGCTGTCAGCCACAATAAATGAGATTCATCTAAGAAGCCAAGCAAGACAAATAAATCCAATAAGGTTTTGTCACTCACTCTGTGTCCTTCAGTGACGTTCTCTCCTCCTCTTTCCCTCCTCTCACGCCTTAGCTTGTTCCCTTTTCCCTTTATTCTTTTGCTCATTCTTATTCTCTTTTTGCTCCTCCCTAGTGAATCATAGCAATTGTTTACCTTTTCAGATGGAAAAATGGTGCTTGGTTTAATAAGCAAATGTACCACTCCACCACACTCCCACCTCAGGGAGTCTTAAAGAGAGCTTGACTGCTTAGCATTTTTGTCTGTTTTGGAAGGTACTGATGCTTGTGTAGTGCAAAGCCCAAAAGAATGACAGAGTAGCAGGATAAGGTCTGCCAGATGCCAACAGCACATCCATCAGCCACCTTCCTGACACTTCTGCCGTGCCGAGGTTCCTGCTCTGAAGTCTGGCAGGCTGCAAGCTTCGCACAGCTTGTTAATGTGCCACATTACACCGGGCACTGGTACAAAAGATGGCTGCTCCTTTTTAATGTGTATCTGCTCATCTGCGACATGCTCGCACTACATTCAAGCGTAGCCTTGGCATAGGCTCAAAGAGCGGGATCAAACCTGTAGCTACACCAGGAAAACAGCAATAAAGAAAGAGTTGGGTCTATGCCCGGAAGACTCTTTGTTCATGTCACAGGGTCACTTGCACAACATGTTCTTACACAACAAAAAAGCGACTCAGACAGAGGAAAGAGAATGTCACAGGTTACAAGTATTGGTGTGCAAACTTTGAGCCCATCTGTGATTAAACTGCATTTTGACACTAATTAGATATGTTGATGAGAACACAGCTGGGACAAGACCTAAAGGAGCAGAGCTCTGTGCAGAAAGGTTGCTGCCGGTGAATCTGAGAGGTGCTATGAAAAAAGTTTTTTTTGTTACAGTGTGAAGAAGCCAAGTCTGTGTCCTCCCCAGCAGAGGATTCCTGTCTTACTAATTGGCTTTGATTCTAGGGTGTAGCGTAAGCAGTGGTGCTTTGAAAACCTGGTGTGTGGTGTGACGGAGAATGTTGCAGGGCCCCAATACAAAGACATTGCATGCGTTATTGTTTTAAAAATGGATTTGTTATTCTGGCTCACCCACCCGTGCCTAACTGTTCCTATTTGTTTGTTGGGAATGATGGCACAAGTGTAGCAGCATGGGGATATACTAGCTCCTTAGTCAACATTCCTGCGAGAATATTCTTGTGAAACACTGAAAACAACACTCAACAAGTCAATGACTGGTTTGACACAGTAAACAGACAAATCAGCCCCATTTAAATTATTTATAAGTGTTACAGACATGTTTGTTGTTTTCATGATATGTTAAAGATATAAAAAAACTTTAACCTTTTATTTTTTTCCACCCCATTTTTAGCTAAAATGTGAAAATGTTATGAGCAACTCCTTTAAAACACAACTCACACATGAAGCTTTGATTCTGGTGTGGTGCGTTCGCTCAGAGATTTTTAAAACCTACTGTATAGGAAGTCTTTCTGTGAGGTGAAAACACTGCAGCCTGTAATGATATTTAATAATCTCAATTGAAACTGCAGGATGTTCTTCAAGCGTGTGTGCAGAGTAAAACCGCATCGATTTCATGATTAGCTGCAAGTGCGGTTTTAGCTTTCGTCCCCCGACTCACTGAATAAACCAGATGCGCATTCTTGCGTCTCCGTAGAGCTGTAAGAAAGTCTCTGAACATATCGAGACACCCACAGAATTAGGATCCATTAATCAAACTGAATGAATATGCAACAGGGACTGCTAGGATGCAGCCTGCTGTCTGTCTGGCTAACAAGGGTGGTATCCTGCAGCTTACCAACTGAAAGAAAGATCTCTTTCTTTTCAGTGGACTGAGCTCTGCACAGGAGGCGTGCTATGGGCTATGTGCTGTTGCTCTGCATTAACTCTCTCTTCTCATTCCTTCACTGTATCTGCTGTGGAGCTTCATTTACTCAGTGACCAGCACCATTGCTAATATGCAGACACTTTGTATCATACACTTTTTACATAGCAGATGTCCATTTTGAAAAGTTACAGTGGAAGCTAACTAATTTCCTTACAAAAAATGATGAAAGGCAATCAAGCACCTAAAACAGGACTGCTGGAGAGCTGTTAATTGATTACAGCCCAAAGATAAACCTTTATTAGTTCCACACGTGGGGATTTTTTTAAATCTCTCTCTAATACCCCTACGAGGGTATTAGAAATCTTTCACGAAAGCAGTTCATAGGTATTCTTTTCGATACACTTGCTTCAGTTGATCAGCGCAGTCAAGTTTTTATAACTTAGCATTGCGTGTATTTTAACAGATTGTCAGGAATAAACAATTAATTAAATATCTTTTGGTTTGACAGTTGGTCTGAAATATTTAACAAGATGCAACCTTTAAGTGTTTTTTTTAAAAAACTGAAAACTGACTAATTAACTGACCAACAACAGACAAAAATCATTGTAGGGGGCTGTCTCTAAAACCTGCGCAGCAGTAAAAGAATACGGTGCTAAAACTTGCCCTAATGCTGATATGCTCTTTATGTGTTAAGTAGCAAACTTGTAGCACTTTTCCTGTATTTAACAAAAAATGATGATCCACTTTATATACACAACAGTCTAACTCTTGCTCGATTAAATAACTTGAATATTGCCACGGTAAAACATTTTGAGGCGTCATACAAAGCTCTTTTGCAGCTCTTTCTTCAGGCTACATTGTGCAGATGATGCTTCTGGAGATGCCAGTGACCTTTCTGCTCTTAACGTGTTAGTTGTCCAGACAAATAACCATCATTCTACATCAGTTACATCTGTTGTAGTAATATGAAATCACAACTGAGACGTGGAGAGGCCCGTAAAGAGGTTGTCGCTGTGTAATCATAAATGTTAGATATGGCTTTAATTGGTGTCATCAGTCAAGGAAGTATTAACCTGGTTACAGAGAACAGTTATAAAGCTGTTTCTGGGCTTCTTTCATACACCAGCCAATAAGGACTCTGTCTCCTGAGTGCTTGGAGGAATTCTCTTTCTCAGCTGCAGGGCTTTTCTGTGTTGAGGGCTCGACAACCTGTGTTATTGAAAAGACTGCTATCTTCCCACTGCATTTGGAGTGTGAACAAAAACAAAACAAAACACGTAAGCCTGGCATTCCATGCAAATCACTGAGGATTACATTTAAAGTGACATACGGATGATCAATACGTCTGTGTTGTCCCCTTCCCAACAATCTCACAATATGGCTTTTGTAAGTTCATCTCCTCATTTTCTCCCCCCCAAAAATCTGACCTACTTTAAGTTGACTCTATTTTCTCACTGTTTCTGTGAGGAAGAAGGGGGATCTGGGGGTGGGCAACTGCAGAGCTCATCTCCCATGCATCTGTGTTTTATATGCAGTCTCAAACTTGTAACTGGCACAATTTTTAGCATATGCACACTCTGTGATTCTTGCATGCCTCTTAATCTAATCAATCACTGTTAAATCAGCTGGTATTGTTTGAAAATTGCGAACCTCCTTACTTTATTAAAAATGACTTATTGTCTTCACACAAGGTTCATCTATGACTATACTCACTTAGAAAATTGCCAAGAGAATTTGTTTCTCTCTAAGAATTGAAGATGGTATAGGGAATAGTGGCTGTGATTCTCCTTGTGGTTTTAATGAAGCCGGCAGAATTTGATCCGTGCCATTACTGTTTCATCACATTCGTCAGACCAGACGGGCATCCACAGAGCAGAAACAGCAGCAAGCAGGTGACTGGTGTTCCCATTAGGCTCCTATTCCCTTCGACCACTGAGACACACCACAGCGTGAGAAACATAACTGCCACTGGAGACAAAGATCTTGTCGTAATAGAACAGCTTTCACAAAAAAATGAACCATCAGAGTCTGACATATACCCTTTAGATGCATCATTGGAACGCCGTCTATTACAATGTTAAATGTCCAACATGGATGATGAGTCATTAAGAGAAGGCTGCAGGTTTTGCAAGTGTACACATTCGATCCATCAAGTCAGTTTAAACCATACAGACTGCAGAAGAGTAAAACCCATTCATATGTCTGTATACACAGATAGACATTAATCACTACACCATATCTCATTTATTATGGCAGATGGAGTGTGTCTCACCGTCTCTACCGACATCTGCTATAGGGAGGAACTGTGTGCACTGTGTGAAATCTAATGCATCCTCTGGCCCCGATGAATCAGACGGTGAAGAATGTGTTGGTCAGCTGAGACAACAGGTTTTAATCCTGTCCAGCATCATAACCACCACAGGGACAGTGAGCCATCCATCTACTTTATTTTGCCACCAATGTAGGTACGCTTAAGCTAGAGAAATGCCAAAGGTATTCTGGAGCTATCACTTGCATATTGTTATATTGTTTTCGTGCACTGTATGTCGTATATTTGTGCATCTCCTTGCCAAAAATTGTGCACAATCAAACACAAACTCTCGACTAATTGGCCTTAGTATAAAGCCAACACAATACAAGGATGAGTAAATATGTAAAAAGGACCAGGTTAAGTAGTACGAAAATAGAAGATAATGATTAATAATGACCTCTTTACCCGTTACGTGCCTTTTTAAACGGCGGTACCAACCACAGTATAGTGTATATGATGAAAATGCCTCACAAAATGGAGAAAAAGAAATGAAAAGAAAAATTCTGGTCGTCTTATTTTGGCAGGAAAATAATAATGTTGTGTGAGATATGCAAAGTGGCAAAGTTTAAATAAGCAGACCGTTTAATATGCACTAAACTGTGTTCTTTTACAGCTGAACTTTCATTCACTGAGAGCCAGGGCACACGGTTTCTGCTCTCTGCTTTTACTCTGCATTCGACAACAACTCGGTGACACTATAAAAGATAACAGCAAAGTGTCATATATATCTGTGTCAATGTAATGTATGTGTTTCACTCTGAAACACAGGTTATTGTAACTGTTTCCCATAGTTCTAGTAGTGGAGCATAAAACATATCTGCTGTAATGCTTAAAAAAAAGATAAAGGGGAAAAAGAGAAGTAACCTATGGATCATCTTTGCTTGATTGTGATTGGCTGAGGCACCTCTCAGTCATCTGAGGTGAAGCTTTTCACTTCAGTTCTGCCAAACATGCCTGGTGTCTGCACAGATTTGGATTTTCAAGGCTCAGTGGTGGAAGGAACAGTGAATCCAATTCCAGGATTATAAATAGTTCTTCAAAACTGATGGCTTGTAGTCTGAACAGACATATTACTCTACTCAGGCTGCTGCTGCCTCTATAGGCATCCCACACTTAACCATTATCCTTGTCTGGTTCAGTCCATCATACCTTATATCTGCTTCTGCCAGTTCCACGGCCAGGAGACCACATTATTCCACCTCCATGAATGTTTGAGCTTGAAGGTTGTTCTGAGTCTAGTCAACAGGAATGACCTCTGGCCAGATGTCAGTTGACCTTAACCTCTTTATGCAGACATTGTCATTCCCTCTGGTGATGCTGCCAAAACAATGCAAGTACACAGAGAACTACAACTGTCTGCTGGCAAATTTATCAATTTACAGGGTTCATTGCTTGTTAGTTAGGAGTATATGAGGCGCTGTTTCAGTTAAGATAACCATGAGTATTTTGGGGGGCTTAGTACAAATAGGCACCGCAGATTTTGTTCTTGCCATTTCTCCATTTGTAGGAGACATTGAGCAAAAAAGTAATGGAGTCCCTGTGGAGATGGGCAGCCTACATGGCTCTCCTATGGGGTGGGAGTTATACTAGATAGATAATGTCACGGACCACTGCTTAAAAAAAGGGGGGATATTGGGGTACAGAAAAGAAGATAGAGATACAAATGGATGAGAAAGAGAGAGCAGGACTGCAGATAGGAATCACCAAATATCAGTGTATCAGTGCAGTACAGCATATACTGTACATTTATGCAGGTTCTCTCTTACTCATCACATACTCTGCAGTGCTTAGCTGGCAGGTATTAAATAAGCAGAACTGTCATTCACATGCTGTCTCATGCTCATTAACCTCATTGTGCATTAATTGCTCTCTTGAAATAATTGTCTGTTGAATCACTGACAAGGGCATATTTCCTGTGGACTGATTTTTTTTTTTTTTTAATTAAGCGTCTACGCTTAATTAAAGAATTCTCTCTAAACTGTTTGCTTTGCTGAATATACAACTTTATAATGTTTAAAATGAATTCAAAGAGCAGTTGTAATGAGGGATGCGGGAAATGGACCCAAATGAAGGACTCTCAGGCAAACCAGATAAACATAAAACTGACTTTTTTATTGAGGTAGGAAGCCAAAGTCCACAAAGTGCAAAAAATCCACAAAAGAAAACAACTTGAATTCAAGAAATTCCAGAACATGACCTGAGCAACACAAGGGAGGTTAAACAGACACACTGACAGAGCCTAAATGAAGACTATAGAGACTATATATACACAAGGGAGGTAATCACGTTAATAGGAGATATTAGTTTAACAAAATACAGCCAATCAAGATCAAGACATGGGGAAGTCAAATTAAAGGTAAAGCACTAGAGGACACCCCCCAACCCTTGCAGCCCCCAAAAAAACAGAGAAGCACAAAACACAGAGACAAAGACTTGACAAGCTACAAGGAGACATTAGGAAGCCTAGACTAATCTAAAACAAAGAATGAAATATAAGCTACAACTCTAAACGTCGACAGACCAAGATCATGAAATATCTAAATGATACTAGAATGCTAGAATGCAAATGGAAATACACAACAAAACTGACATCACTTAAAAATATGAGTAGTGCATAATTCAAAGGCCATAGAAATCCTAACTACAACTGCAGAAAGAATAGCATTCACAGACCATGACAGCAGTTTTTAATTCTTTTCTTCTTCTTCTCATTTTTGATTCTATACTTTGACAGTCATAAAGAAGCCCTGAATACATCATAATGATTGCTCGTAAGTGAAGAAAAATGTGGGTGACAGGCAAGGACGATGGCTTTGATGACAATATTCAGATTTCCTTTTACACTGCGTGTTTGTGTGTGTGCGTGCGTGCGTGTGCATATGTATTAGTCCCAAGAGAGGCCACACAGTTGCTACGTGCCTCCCTGGGAGCTCATAGAAATGGGGGCGGCATGCATGTACTTGTTCCCTACACAGATGGGAAAACATCAATCCACAGGTGACACACACACACACACATAGCAACACTGTGATTTACTGTAGTGGCAACAGAACTGTAGGTGTGTGTCTTTATCTGTGTGTGTGTGTGTGTGTGTGTGTGTGTGTGTGTGTGTGTGTGTGTGTGTGTGTGTGTGTGTGTGTGTGTGTGTGTGTGTGTGTGTGTGTGTGTGTGTGTGTGTGTGTGTGTGTGTGTGTGTGTGTGTGTGTGTGTGTGTGTGCATA
>VURO01021561.1:0-13482 GCA_015108175.1 Pelvicachromis taeniatus
CTTCCTCCGAAGGGTGGCTGGACTCTCCCTTAGAGATAGGGTGAGAAGTTCGGCCATCAGGGAGGAGCTCAGAGTAGAGCCGCTGCTCCTCCACATCGAAAGGAGCCAGTTGAGGTGGTTCAGGCATCTGATAAGGATGCCTCCTGGGCGCCTCCTGAGTGAGGTGTTCCAGGCATGTCCCACCGGGAGGAGGCCCCGGGGCAGACCCAGGACACGCTGGAGAGATTATATCTCTGGGCTGGCCTGGGAACGCCTTGGTGTTCCCCCGGATGAGCTGGAGGAGGTGGCTGGGGAGAGGGAGGTCTGGGCTTCTCTGCTTGGGCTGCTGCCCCCGCGACCCGGCCCCGGATAAGCGGAGGAAGATGGATGGATGGATGGATGGATGGATGGATGGCAGCTAATAAAATATTTGAATGTCAGTTGTTAAGGCTACTAAAACCATCACATGAAGTCACAGCTCCAGACGGTGGATCTCACCGTCACTGGAATATGAGTGTTTTCATTTGGTGATGCAGAAAATATCTAAATGTTTTTATTTTTTTATTCTAATCTGTTGCTAAGTCTGTTTTACACCGTTGGAAACGACAACACGTCACTTTGATCTGCAGACAAACTGACGTGACCTCCGTCGGCTTCGTCAGGCTGTGGGACAGAAACCTGTCAGGTGTCCAGTTTAAAGTTCCAGAGCTCTGCTGTGAAGCCCGCTCAGTGTTACAAACTCAAACGAATCATCATCAGCTCATAACATTTCTGACTGGAGTCACACGAGGCATGAAACGCCCCTTCTTAGTGAGCATGCTCAGAGCCTAAAGCGGCGAGCCCAGCTGATAACCACGGTCACGATTCCAGACCGGGTTCAGGTTTTGGTGAGTCAGTTCAGAACACTATGCAGTGTTGTTTGTTCAAGTCACAGCGACGACATCCACTCAGTCTCTGTGGGGACTCGTTCAGCCTCCGGTGGAGCTCACCTGAGTTTCAGCAACAACATCATGATTTTGAGCTAAAGCAGTCTTTGTGCATTGAGAGGCCGAGTCTTAGTTTCAAAGACTGACAGAACGTCCAGATGAACAGAATCAGCTTTTGGGGAAAGTTTAAAACACATATTGTTAAAATGAAATGATTTCTTATGGAGATAATGTGAATGTTGCCCATGTTTAAAGTGTTGTAAATGACTTCTTGGCCTATAATCTGTGACTCAGGTGCCAAACGTTTCTCCCATCAGTGACAGAAAGTCTCGCTGAGCCACAAACAGCATCCTGGTCAGAAGCTGCCATCCTTTATTTATGCAGCCAGAAAGTCTCACTGACATGAAAGTGTGGATTTGAAGCGATCAGAGGGAAACAAATGTAACAGAAATGTAACAGAAATGTAACACAGCAGCCCGAAAACCGCGTTCCGCGTGTCCACAAAGGACCGTGTAGGCGCAATAACACAAAGGTCATTATTTCACGTAGCGACTCTTCGTCAGCCTCAGTGTGTTTGTAAGCACAGACATGTCACACGGGACTGATCATCGTTTTCGTCGTGATTATTGATCACGTGACTGCGTGGCGTCAGGAGAGTTTGGCAGCGTGTTCGCGTGAGACTGTCCCCGTCTGTCTCCCGGGACTGAAAACTGTCGGAACCGGATCCAGAGCAGCTGCTGGTGGAACAGCAGCCTCCGCGGGAACGATTCCACGTTCCGCGCGGACACGCATCCTTCTAAACTATCACGTGCTTCTTCTCGCGTCGTTAACGACACTGAATAAAACCGTCACGTTCGGTGTGGCACGTGCTTCCGGCCGTGGATCTCGGCTGACGCGTCCAGGTCCGCGACCTGCCGGAGCTTCTTTCACTGCAGCCTGCTGCAGCTCAAGGTGTGCGTGCGTGCGCGCGCGCGCGCGTGCGTCAGGGGCGTGGAGGTGGAGGGGAGCGTTGCGTCCTCTCACGTGACCAGCCCGCCCGTCCTCCCTGCGCTCGGTCCGGATCTCTTTGTTGTGGCTGCAGCGCGTCTGTGAGCCGGAGCGCCCCGCTGAGCTCCGTGACGGATCCACGACGCGCGGGATCGCCTCGTGTGCGGCGCGACACAGACAGCCGGATCCAACCGGTGCAGCTCGGTCTGCCTGAAGACAGAGGCGCGGACGCAGGGGGAGGATGCTCCCTGCCCGGACGAACCGGACCGCCTCCCACACTTCCTGAACGCGGATCCGGCGAGCTTTCCACGCACATTCCTCCACCTTCCCCCTCTGCGCTCTCCGTCAGCGGGGCACAGCGTGAGCCAGCCTCCGCCTGCTGCACCCGGGATTACGCCGTGCTTTCCACCTGAGCCGACATCCGAGCGCTGCGTCCCACCGGCGTCTGCAGGTCGGATCGGTTTCTTCGCGATGCTGTCAGGCCCTGCGAGGCATCGCGGGCGTCCCGGCGGGGTCGTCCGGTGCCTGGTGTCCGCCTGCCTGCTGTCTCTGCTGCTGGAGGCTCGGGGGTCTTACCCTCAGAGCGGCGAGTGCAAAGGCAAAGGGAAGGACTGCACAGGTAAGACCTCCACCTCCTCCGCTGTGAATCAGCGTCAGCTCTGACAGAATGACCCGAATCTGAGATGTGCGCGCGTCTGTATGTGTGATATTCCCGCGGGCACGTCTCCTGTGATTCGGGGACTTGTTGGAGCCGCTGCTGCTGAGTCCGTGGTGACCTTTGTCACGCAGGACAATCAGGAGTGATCCTGATTGTCCTGCGTGTCCGCGGCTGTTGGAGCTGAAAGAGTGGGATTCATGTTCCTGCTGGGGGGGTCGCTTTTGTGTGTGTGAGGGGTGAACTGAATCTGCTGTAGTGTCCATACATTAGACCTGATCCCAGTTCTATATCAGGTCCATGTTGTCATGACTGGATCCATGCGGAGGCTTCTGATGCTGCAGTCACTTTGTGGGTTGTTGTTGTTGTTGTTGTTGTTGTACTTTTATTTGTATTTTTTCATTTAGTTTAACTCGGCGTTTACATTTCACATTTTTATTTGAAGACGTCTCAGTAAACTTTCCTGCTGTTCTTTGGAGACATTTGGCCGAACGGCTGACTGAAGAGGTTTTTTCTGTTGAGTCAGTTTTATTTACACCTGTAAAGTTTCACAGACGTGAAAAAACAACAAACCAAATATTCAAAAATGGACAAACAAACGGACGTGAAACACAAACCTGTGAGACGAAGAGAAAGAAACCCAGAAAAAGGCGAACAGCTGATCGTCTGATTAAAGCAGGTTCGGCTGTATTTACATAACAACCAGAATCAAATGCAACATTAAGTCTTTTTAGTGCTCCTCCTCTAATATCTTGAAAGTGGTTAAAGCTGCGTCTCTAATTTTTCTCGGGGAGAAAACCAGTCATTCATTGATGATTGTTTCATTATAAAAAACTTTATTTAAAGTTGTTTATCAGGTGGAAACTCGGCATGCTTTAAACCTGCATTTACAGGAACAGGCGTGCAGGTTTCAGGGGCGCTGATGGGTGGAGGGACCCTTTGAGTGGACCCCCACAGTGTCACACTCTTTATTTATGCTCCAGTTCATGGAGATGTCTTATGTATGAGAGGAAAACGCAGCGATGCTCTCAGACGGCCTGTGTCACATTCAAATAATGAATCCCTGCTGACTCACACATCAGGTCCTCTTCGGTCCTCTTCAGTCCTCTTCGGTCCTCTTCGGTCTGCCTGGGCCCGGACCTGCAGTTGGGTTCCAGCTCTGACTGACGTGAGCCCACGTCAGCTCAACTTGAATGCATCTGACACATTTACTATGCAGCTTCATATTGCAAGTTAATATTAGAGATGGCTCCAAATCTCAGAGTTCCTTTGCAGTGCTTGGTGAGAGCGGGAAGGAAGAACTCCATTTTAACAGGAAGAAACCTCGATCCGATTCAGGCCAGGGAGGAGCAGCTGAGAGGACAGAGAAGCATGAAGACATGAGGAAAAACTAGCGAGACTAAACTAAACCCCAAGAAGGAGATGAAACGCTTGTTTTCGTCCCTAAAGCAAGAACATTACTTTTTGCAACATCGATAAACTGGAAAAACCGCATCTCATAACTCCTCCTCCTCCTCCTCCTCCTCCTCCTCTTTCTCCTTCATATTCTGGCTTCTCCATTTTTGCCTAGTTAGCAAGGTAAATGTAACTCAGGATTACTCTTAGCTGCTAAGGTGCAGAGTATCCACGCTGGTGTCTCAGTCGCTGCACAGCTTACATGGTTGGACTCATCAAAAGATGAGGATGAACTCTTAAACCTCGCGTGCCTGTGGAAACCCTGGACAGTCATTGATGTGTCGCTGTTTTGGCCGGCGGCTGCTCGCACACAGTGTGAGAACAAGCTGTGCGAACCCGCTCGCAGCAGAATAGAGACTACGTAATTGTTTCGGTTCAGGTTCAAACTGTGAAGATTTGCTTTTGTGGGCTCTTTTGTGGGCGTAGCCGAGTATCGGTGGTTTGTTGATGCTTATTTTTCAAGTGAAAAGAGTCATTTCTAAAAAAAAATAAATAAATAAAAGTGTCGACTGTAAGCATCTGTTTCTACAGGGAGCCTGAACCAGGCATCAAATGTGTTTCATAGTCGAGAACATTTCAATATTAAAGCTTTAAATGTGCTGCTAATGACTGTGCCTCCACCTCCAGATTGTTTCCATCATGGAAATTAATTAGCTGTTATACAACTAATTAACTGTTGAATATATGGACTAAAACTGTTTATGAACAAACTATTTTAAATGGTTATGCTATTAGTGTATGCATTAAGTTGGTGTTTTCCCTTTAAAAGCACCACAGCGTGCTCCTTCGCATCATAAAACAATGAGCGGCACCTCACGTCCCAGCATCCCCAAAAAGCCCCCATGGTGACCTCTGCGGCGAGCAAGCGAGCGCTGAGCTTCTGTAAGCCTATCACTTACTCTTAACGTAATGCGCGCTGACAGGGATTTGAGTCGCTGCTATTTGCGCTCGTGTTTGCATCCTGCTGCATCAATATCTAATATTCATGCATTCATTGCACCGTTATACTGTTCTTCTTCTTTTATGAAATATTTAAAGGAAAAGAGCAGCAGTCATGTAAATGAGTGTTAGCTGTCACTCTGGAATAACCCGCCTCAGTCATGTTTTATTAATGAACCTCTTGAATTGCCTCTGCTCGGGCCACTCGCAGTGTTTGCATTAAGAATCGGAGCGTTTTCCTCGCAGACGAGCGCCGCGATCCTCATCAGAACATAATGCCACGTTCTGCAGAGGCAAATGAAAATGTTCCGAGTCACTAAACAAACCAAATACCTTGATTTTTAGCACGGGGAGCCTAATTCACACAGTCGGCGCTCCGTGCATAACAATAAGCGCGTGGCACAGGACTGAGTCTTGATACCAGATAATAATTGACTGCGCTTCGTTCAGAACTGGTGTTCGTCTGAAAAACAGAATAAACGACGAGCTTTTACCGTCTCGGGAGAGACGGAACAAAATGGCTTTTGGCACTTTGTTGGAAGCAGCCTGCTGCAGGGTTTGAAGGGAAACGCAGCCCTGGAGAAACATCAAGCATTCACAGCAAACCAATATTCTCTGGTACTGAAGTGTAAAATATAATATGTGGAAAAGCATTTGTGACACCAGCCATCTGCTGCCGAGGGGGCGACGAGAACACCAAGAGTTTGGTTTCTATTTGCTGCCGTCGTTTCCAGTCAGAGGAAATTTGGTCAAAGAAGGTGGTGCACAGGATGGATGTGCGAGCTGCTTACCTGGCAGCTGTTCACACTCGTAGTGAAATGTATCCACGTGTTTCCTGTCTGTGAGCTGGATTACACTGCACTAGTGGTGTATTCAGGTAATTAATAACTAAAGCAATTTACAATTTGTGACATCAGAAATTCAGTTCTCGTCGTGGTGGAGGTCCAGAGCTGGACGAGGACTTCGGTCTCCAGCTGTACTCCAAGATGGCAGTTAGAGCTGGACAAGACGCCACAGCAGCAACCCGACCAGCCAGCCTTTAGAGTAACACAGGGAGGACCCGTTCACGTCGACTGAGCTTTCAAAATAAAAGCATGGAGATTGTCCACTAGTAAAATGATCATGACTTTTACTCTAAAGGGTGAAAAAATGAACCCCAAAATCCATAATGGCAGCTCTCAACAGGCAAGGGCGGGCCACCCAAGTGTCATCAGGAAACCTTTGATGCAGCGCAGTCCTGAAACTTTTGCAGCTCATTGTGCAGCTCGAGTCCGAACAACGGTTGTGTTCAGACACATTCTCATTAGGACTGACGACATCATAAGACTCCAGAGGCTTCAGGGTTTCCATTAGAATAAAACACACATTTGTAAAAGTTAAACCGATCAGAAAAAGTTTATAACTTAATACAGTTTATCTTCAGTTTACTGCTAATGTTCACTAACTAATGGAGGCTAAATCGTTCATTCCCGTATGTGAAGAAGGTTAATGGTGATTCAGTGCTGCTGGTCGTCACTTTCTCTTCACGCTGGATGTTGGAACGCCAACATTGCATTACTGTGTCTGCACAGCAGAGGCAGCAAGATCTGTTAGCCTGCGTGTGCCGAACATGACATGCTACGTTACCTCGAACTGAAGTCCTTCCACTTTCATCCGAATTCTCATTTGACTGATGATTGTGTCTCGGCTGCTGTTATGGCACTGAAAAATGTTACCTTTTGTTAATAAATCCCTTAAAAAAAGCCAAACTAACAGCGGCGCTAACAGTGGCACTAACAGCGGCGCTCTCAGCTCCACATCTGCTGATTCAAACCCAGATTTGATGAAGAAATCTGTATCTGTTGGAGAACACCACGACTCAGTAATCCACTCATCCAAGCTTTTACCCAAACCCTGACATCAAAAAATTTCACAAATAAAAAAAGTTAAGTATACAAGGTCTGCAATTAACGGATTAAAACCACTCCAACCATAAATAATTACAAAGCACAGGAAAAGGTGCCCAAAGTTTCCTCTTCAGAAGGCTTCAGTAGATTTATGAACCTTCACTTGTGAAGTGGAGCTGCTGGCGGAGAATCATCGCAAACAATATTCAAGGCTTTCTGCTGAAGCGGGGAAATACTGGCCAGCAGTTTTTCTCAATATGTCTGATATATTTATTTCAACAGCGCTCCCAGACTGTGGTCGAGAAAGCTTGCACCCTTTCTCGAACTGATGCGAAGAACCCTGAAGTCCCTGTTTTTCACGTTTTAGAGACGTGATTTATGCTGACGCAGCCGTAAAGGTTGGAAAGCTGCAGGGAGCTCGAGCTTTGTGCTACGACGTCTCGACTCTTTGTCTGAAGAGCATACATGTAGCGTGGCCCACAGAGACGCTGACTTTCCACGGTTCTCGTCTTGTTTGTTTGTTCGGGTGAGGTGTTTGGATGTCAAGTCGTCGGCAGGTAAAAGGTTCTCGCCGTAATGAGCAGATTACGGCGAGAACAAGTGAGATCAGTGAGTCTGGAGCTCAGGCTTTGAAGTCAGCTGCTCGTACGTCAGCTCTGTCCTCCATATGTTTGTACTGTTTAATTTTGTGGCCTACCAACCGTTTCATTTGGGATGCTTATTTTTCTGGAGGCACATATGTTCAGCAGACTCCCCCCACCGTATCTGAGGATGTGGTTTGGAGACGTTTTTCAGCCAATTAAATGTTTCAAAGGGCCTATTCTGCTGTTCCGTATTTCTTTGTTTCCTGTCGTAGATCTGCTGCTCCAGTCGTGGATGTTCATATTTAACAAGTTTGAAAAAGCGAGGTCAGCGTATGAACAAATAATTTCTGAAGGACTCTGATCACCCTGAACACTCAGTTTTTTTCCTGCTCTTGGATCTGTGTGATGTCATAGAGTTAATCTGATGAAACAGATGTTAGTCTTGGCGATTATCTTTGGTGGGAACCGTCATTTTTTCATCTTTCATCACTGACAATAGTTTCACCTCAATTCCAAAAAAATCAAGTATCAGTACGTGAAGAACGCTGAGCTTTGTATTTGCAGGGGAAAGGTTGGGCAGAAATATCCAGAAACCGAATGTTGCCCCATCGTCCAGGAAACAGCCGAGCTATAATTCTTAAAGGCCGAATCTCGTCTTTGTCTCTGAATGTCTGGAATTGACTTTCAGTAATTGAATTTTAAATAAATTGATTCAAAAACCTTTGTACAAATTGAGCTCTTTGAGTTCAGGTAGAAACTGTAACCATAAGAAATCCTTGTCAGGTTGATTCTCTACTTTGATATCCGCTCGTTTTCAGCTTGATGCTCACCTCTTCTTCATCTGCAGTTGTTTAATGGATGCAGGTGGAGATTTCGCTCCACCCGTTGTTGAACTCCAAATACTCACATAACAACATGGAAACTTGGAGATGGATCATTTGGGTTTTTTTTATCCGATGATCACCAGTACAGTAAACGAGCTAGCTAGCTCCACCGGTTAGCGCAACAAATTGCCCAGAAACAGCCAGGTATCAACAGCTGATGTAGTTCCAACAGCATCAGGCATCAGTTTACTCTTTATTTTACTGTTTTATTCCAAATTGAGTGTAAAATTGTGATAAAAGCCAAGTGCTCCTAATGTAGAGGAAGTGGGATACCAGTCCAAGCTTTAAGTTTGAAAGCCGTGACACACAAGTGTTTTACTTCTTGGTCAAAACCAGTTCATTCCTGTGGCTTCCTCCAGCTCCCCTGCTCCACTTCTTACTTACACAGCTGCAGTGTGAGTAATAAATCTCGTACAGTAAAATGGCAGGACTTGGATGAGTGCCTGGACGGGCAGGTGGAGCGAAGAAGTGAAAGAAATCAAACTCTACAGTTATTTTGCCTTAATGTCACCTGAAAACTGGGGACATGTCAGCAGAGATGGGCTGTAATTAATAGCAGTCAGCTGGTTCCCGACAGGACAAGGAGCACTTAGTCCCGATCTGCTTTTATTTTGTCGTGGCGTTTTACTCGGGCTGAGTCGGGTTATGTTCCCTGACAGGCAGGACGGCGCTCACTCACCCTCGCCAAGATAAATGAAATCATACTGTATAATTTGGCCCTGCGCGAGGCTTTTAAACGCTCGCCTCGCGGGAGATCCTTTCAAAGTCCTCCGCCTCGCCCGACAGAGCACGCTCAGTGGCTCATACGTGTGTGCCAGGAAGCTCGAACACGACAAATTTACTTGGGGAAAGTGTAACAGGCGCGATTAAATTTTCAGCAGCGGCGCCGACATGAGCAGAGCTGCAGATGAATATTGATGTTCTGTCGATGCTGTTTACTGTTTACACTCGGAGGCCGTTTAGCCGGAGCAGCTGATGATGAGAGCAACATCCACCCCTCAGTAATCTTCCTGCCGAGCTGGAGGGATGGAGGAGAATAGTGACGAGCAGGTAGAGGGCTGTGGTTCAGGTGTCGCTGTGGTAATGTCATCAGTGACAGCTATGAGGCCGATTAATCTTTGGCGACCTGTTTTTCAACATGATAATGACGCTACATGAATAATTTGCATTTGAAATCAAGAACAGTGACAGAATGACGTTCCCTGCACACACACTATAATGGATACGTGTAAATATATTTGGGTTGTCATCTTTTTTTCATTTTTAATCCATCTAAAATAACAATGCCACCCACAGCTGATTTAAACAATCCCCTCGCTCTTATTTTGAAAGACCAGCTGCTGGTAGCGTGATATAGAGGACGCTTCCTGTCTGTTTAACCACAGATCAGAAATAAAAAGTGAGTCGCAGTATATGTCACTGCAGCTTATCCAAGGAAAGTCTGTGTGCTTTGCATCTCTTTGGGTTTGCCAAACACACAGCGGGAGGAAATCTCCGTCAGTGTCTGTGTACGAGCCTCCACCCTGGCTCCATATAGATAAGGAGGGAGGCGCTATCCTGTGATCTTATTCAGAAATTTGTCAAATAAAACAAAAATTCTCCCAAATATGTCCAAAAATAGTCAGTGATGGACACAGTTCACACAGTGTTACATGTAACACTCACCCCACTGGGCCACCGGGCAAGCAAGGCTCCTTTACTGCTCCACAAAACAGCCAATTTAGTTAATTCATATACTCGTAGGCTAATATTCTACACTACAAATCTATAATCGCATAAATACATAATGCATAATGCATATATGGCACCTAAAACTTTCAAATAAAAGCAGGGGAGGACATGCTTTCCCCTACTACTGCCAGCTTGCTGCAGGTGTGCCAGCTAGAACGAGGGAGGATGCTGCTGTCAGCCTGCTGCGAAGTTTACCAGAAATCTGATAAAGATCGAGACAAACAGACAAACGTCTTCTTTATTCAAAAACTTTAGTTTACATTTAAAATCATGATGATTTTAAACTGAAAACAGTGACTGTAAGAAAAACAACACTTTGCTTCACAGATGATTCAGTTGGTAGGAACACCACTACGCCTTCAAATGGGCCAATCAGCTTGCCCAGCTGATATTTTACTGTTGCCCGGCCACCAGGCCTCTGATTATAGGCCCAGTTCCAGCTGAATCTGGCCTCCCTTGAACTAACATCAGTCACTCAAAGGCGGCTCTCCAGCTCGATCAGTCATCTTGGGTTTATCAATCCAAGGTACGAGTGGGTTTCCATGAACGAGGCAGAAAAGCACGTTTCTGAAATAAAGCTTAAACTACAATGTAAGCTGTGAAACACAAAGCCGCCGAGGGAGAGTCTGAAAGAAGAGCTTCACAGCGTACATGAACGTTTGTGTTTTAGGTGCTTTGAGTGGTCAGTGAGACCGAACCAGCACTGGACAAATAAAGTCCATTTAAAGTAATCGTGCACATTTATCAGCATCACTGTCGAATCGTTACGGTTCAGGAAGATCTGATGATAACTGCGTTTTCAGGGACATTGATTTGCTGCTTATATCAGGTTATTCCTGTAGCAAGAGTTATATCCTTTCAGCTGGAAAGGCAGCCAGAGTCTGGGAGGAAGTGAAAACACATCAAAACAGATTCAATCCAGTAAGTAGCCTGAAATTAATGCAAGTTCAACAAGAAAAACCAGTCTTAGTTTCCCTGTTTTAGGATCATGTCACTATTTAAAGCCTGATGGGATAATAAAACTGCTGTAAACTTGCAGTCACAATAAAAAAACCCAAAGAATGTAGAGTTGTTACTGATGCTTGACTGGGAAAGCCAAGACTTCAGTCTTTAAAAGCTAAAGGCTGTCTTACCATCTGCACTCGGAGCTCCGGGGGAGCTTCCAGGAATGGCGATGCTGTTTTCCACAGGACTGATCAGTGGGTGTGATTTGTTCATGTTGTCTCATCTGGAGCAGGCTACTGTGTGTCTGCACTTACTATGGTGAGATACTCCAGATGGAAGCAAACCGCCTTTAAAACCCTGAAAAGAGGCTAAAAGCTGAGTAATGCTGCTTCACGGTGCAGTTTCAGTCCTCTGGCACGTGGCCGGCGTGCAGCCGACGTCTTGAGTAATGTCTCTCCACGGCTGGGTTGTAAAAATGTAGACGGGGGTCAGTTCATCAGGGAGCAGTGTGCACACAGCGCTGCACTGAGTCTCTCCTTGCATTTATTTTGGTTAGTAGCAAATTCCCACGTTTGTGGGGAGGTTTGCGTGGATCCAACTCACCGAATGTGTGTGAAACTTCCTGTTTGTGCTGCAAGCAAGTAGTTGGTGAGTGTTTGAAGTCAGACGGGTATCTACCATGCAAGCTGTGGGTGACCGCGGCAGTCGCCGGGAACCAAATCAAAGTCATCACAAGGAGGGTTTCGGTTTGAAGAGTCTGCACTGGAAGCTGTCTTTAGTGCTGACTTTCTTTATTTTATTACCTCCAAATATATTCTTTTGCACACAAAATAAAAAAATAAAATCCTGGTATGAAAATCTGGAAATGCACAAACACACAAGGATTGACTTTTGGCTTTGAGCACGGGGTGTCCTGAGCATTTGTAATGTGTTTCTCCTCGAAGTCTTTGCAGATCAGTTTGAGGAGGAGCGACGCAAACACAAAGCTGAATTTGGGGTGATGCCGTGTGTGTGTTTTGGCTGTTTAACAAGCGTTTTATTCCTCGTAATGAAGCAGAAACAAACAGATGATAAATGACAAGATGTTCCTTCTGCTTTCCGTCCCCTCGTGAGGAAAAAACAACCAAAATATCAATTTATTCACAGCACAGCAGATAGCAGCAGAAACAACATTAATCATATTTCTGGCACAGGCACTATACCACCTCCAGGATTCTACATATCAGGCAGTTTTAAGTATTTCCATGCAGATGCCCCTGATTGATGACACGTCTGTTGTTTCATAAACACGAGTGCAGGCAGCGGTGGGAGTTTCGGAGATGATTACACTCAGGATTTGTTGTTTCTGTGGCTCAGTTTTTCACGTCAGGGGGTCTTTATCCTCCCCTGGACCGTCCCAGATATTTGACTTAAACGTTTCTTTTTGTCTTCTGATTTTGAACGATTAAGGAGTTTAGATATGATGAGCCCAAAAACTTCCTGGAGACTTTTCTCTTATGTGGCGAAGCGGAGCAGAAAAGAGCAGGACCGCTTGCTGGAGTCAAATGGAGAAAATTGAAAATTGATTTTTCTACTCGTTGAGAAAATAATAGCTCAGGAGTTGGCGGGAACGTTTCTGCACTTAATTTGACGGCAGTTTTGTCTTTTTGTACAAAATAAATGTCAGAACAGTCATTTTCTGAGCCTTTTCTCTATCACAGTCCAATTTTTCGGATCCCAAATTATCATGACAGCAGCAGTTGGAGAGCTGACAAGTTGTCATCTGAATTTATGTCTTTTGTCTTTTAAGAGCTCAAAGAGCTGAAAGCTCGAGTATTAAATATGAATTAGAACTGAGATAACACTCTTTAGCAGGATGAGAACAAGTCTGAATGCTAAGCAACGCTGAATAAATCACTTCAACACATTTTAATGATCCCCTTAATACAGATTTAGTCATTTATTTAAAAACTCTTGAACTGAAATATCCTCCGCCAAGAATTTCAGGCTTGCTCAGATTAAGATTTCTGTTTTTTAATAATCTGTACGTAACGGAGACGACCTCGACAGAAGGTGTGAGCTGTGATGGGCTCTGACTGCAGCTCGTCTTCTTCTTCTCTGAGAGATGGAGACGTCCAACAAGGACCTGCAGCAGGTTCAATTCAATTCAACTTTATTTATATAGCGCCAAATCACAACAACAGTCGCCTCAAGGCGCTTTACATTGTAAGGTAGACCCTACAATAATACATACAGTGAAAAACCCAACAATCATATGACCCCCTATGAGCAAGCACTTTGGCGACAGTGGGAAGGAAAAACTCCCTTTTAACAGGAAGAAAGCTCCGGCAGAACCAGGCTCAGGGAGGGGCGGGGCCATCTGCTGCCACCGGTTGGGGTGAAAGAAGGTGGAGCAGGTGGAGAAATGGTTAATGTGATGCTCTGTTAACCTCAACAAGCTTCACCATTGTGTGTTTGTGAGCAGCACTAACTGGATTAACGCAGTGTTAAAACTCCCCTGATGATCAGTCT
>VURO01021562.1:0-12634 GCA_015108175.1 Pelvicachromis taeniatus
TCTCTTTCACTCCTCACACAGCTGAATTCACAGTGTTGTTCAGCCCCAGCAGCCTGTCAGAAGAGGAGTGAGGAGGAAACTCCAAGTATACCAAAGGACAGACCCAACCAATGGCAGGTCAGTTTCTACTCGTCACCTACACTGGGGATAAAGATGACGTTGGGGGGGGGGGACTGTTTTCATTTATGCATGTTTTCAGCCGCTAACTGAACCTGAATAATTTACTTGGCTTATAATGAAAACGGTGATATAGAGGGATGCAGTTCAACATTGAAAGCGTGTCTCTGTTGTTGAGGTCATGTATGGACATAAATGAAACCTCACTGTTTCCTCTGTCACAGGAGGCCACGACATCAGGCTCAGGGTCTTGTTCCTCTCAGGACACAGACATATCTCTACCGGGCGCCCTCTCCAGCAGCAATGTTGCATCCGCTAAATGTAATGACAACAACACCTTCACCCAGTATCACCACTGATAATATTTAAAGGAAGTGGTGTGACTTGATGTCATAGGGAGCTAAAATCTAATGCTTTAGTCTCTGTTACAGTCTATGCTTCATTTGGCTGCTGGACACATCACATTTCTTGTTCTGTTTTTCAGCTCTAGATTATCTTCCATCGTCATTCATGCCTCACAGTCTGGAGTCTCCACAGTCATTGAAGGATATCTATGATAAATCAGTATGTGGGAATAAACTGAACGGCTGGACGAATGATTTAAACATACTCAGCAAACCTGAACCAATCGCCGAATGTGAGACAAAGCTGGTTAATGTCTCCCTCAAAGCACAGCCTCAGCCCAAAGGTACAGGAAGCTAAATCATGCATCTGTCAGTGTGTGAAGTCGTGGACCTGTGTCCCATTTTCAAGTCTTTATGGTAGACGAGTGCAAACAGTCATGTGAAAAACCGAGTGCTGCTCATGATTCAGGAGGCTGTAGAACCACGTCATGAATTAATCATTCTCTGTATGACTTTATCATTCTCTCACATTGTTGTGGAGGAATGTTGGCCCACTCTTCTTTACAACTTTACTTCAGTTCACTGAACTTTGTGGGCATTCATTTATGCACGGCTCTTTGACTGGACCATTTCAACACTTTGATTTTTTTATTTTTTTTTATTTTCTCAGCTGTTGTGTTGTAGAGTTGCTGCTGTGTTTGGGATCATTGTCCTGTTACATGACTCAGTTTCAACCACACTTTAGCTATCAGACAGATGGCATGCAGAGGAGTTCATATTTGATTCAATGACTGCAACATGCCTGGGTCATGTGGCTGCAAAACAAGCCTAAATCATCGCCCTTCCCCCACCGTGCTTAACAGTTTGAGCTGATATGCTGTGTTTGGTTTGCGCCACACGTGGTGTTGTACATCTCCACTCCAGAGGACATTGTCTGAGGTTTGATCACATGTAACTTTACAAACTTAAGCAATACATGTGTTCAGAGACGGAGACTTTCTCCTGATAATGTCTTCAAACAAGAACTTGTTCAGTGTGTTTCTGAGTGTTTGTCATGAACTTTAAAGTTTAACTTGCTAACTGAGGCCCAAAGAATCTGAGATATAGTTTTTGGGTTTTTTCCAGTTTGTCAGAGTAGTGCTCAATCTGTGCATCAAGTAAGTTTGCTGGGATGTCCAGTCCTGGGAAGATTGAGATATTGTGTTAACACAGCTGAATGCTCCAGAGCAGAAAACTGTCAAAGCTTCTGCTTTTATAGAGGTGCTCACCCTTGCTGATGATCAGGTAACTGAGTGAATTCAATTGGTAACACCCGGCTGCTGCTTAGCTTCTTAATTCCTGTTGAAGCAGTAGAGATGCACTTTGTTTTTGACAGGACCTGCCTATTCTGGTTGCACCTTTCTGGGCACATGGTGCTAATAGTCTGTCAAACTCATAATTTATTTTTGTGTGTTTTGGCGGCTCTGTCTAGTACAGAGCCGCCTTTATTTCTTCCAAAAAAGGATTCAACAGGATGAAAATCATAGCAATGCTGTTATCATTTCCTTTGTTCTTGACTAGTAGGCCCTGATAGCGAATTACACTCCTATTCAGCTCATTGATGTAACAATACATTAGTTTGTAACACCTTACAGTGTTGGATTGTTTCACTTTTGGTATAAAGAGTATATTTTCACCCTTGGGGCAATGTTCAACAAATAAGGTATAACTTCCTCTTGTGGCAGGTTACTCTCCTCCACTGCGGCACTCTCCTCCTCTGCTAGGACCCATCTCCCAGTGGATTGCAATCCGGCGTGAGGAAATTGTCTCTCAGATGACAGAGGCTTGTCTGAACCAGAGCTTGGATGCCCTGCTGTCCCACTCCATGCTGATGAAAGAGGATTACGAACTGGTGATCAACCAGCCCACACGCACCGCTAAGGTCCGCCGGCTTCTGGACACCTGCGACAAACACAATGAAGACATCTCCCGCATCGTCGTCCGCAAGCTGCACGACAACAAGCAGATGAGCCTGCAGCCGTACCCGCCTGAACTCGGCTTGCCCACGGTGGCACCCAGCGCACCGTCGCTGTCCATGTCCTACAATATCCCCAGGAAGATGTAGCAGCACACACAGCCAAGACTTCCATGTAAAGACTGTGCCAACTTGACACTACAGCTAACTCTTTCTGGTTTCGTGGTCATCCAGACACTCGCCACGGTTTAGACTGAAGAACAGCTGGTTGAGCAACTAAAGTTACAGGTACAAAAACGTCACGTGCTACTATGGACACATCAACTTGAGATTAAAGGTTTTATTCTGTATGTTTAGAATCAAGAAGACTTTAACTGAAGCAGTGATTATTTTTTTAATGTTACTGATATCATGTGAATATTTATTTATAGTCCTCTTCCTTCTGAGTGAATTTATTGCCGGTTTTCACTCTTTTGTTTGTCTACTGCTTTTTGTCTGAAGACTATTACATTAATGTTGGCCTGTTTGTGCGATCATGTATCAGTATTTGCAGAATGCAAATGTCCTCATTTATTTGATGCAAGTAAAGACAGGAGGACTGTTAACTGGAAAACCTACAGTAAAAATAAGGTTTAACTCTTTTCTAGAAATCTTTAGTCAAGTATCATGTATTTATGGGTTCTGGTCATGTTTACGGCCTGACTGAGTGTATTGTTCTATTTAAGCACAAAGTCTACAGAAAGTTTGTATAAGTGTTACTTTAAATAAGTGTTCCTGAACTTTAGCAGCTTTGCAAAACTAAGAGGAAGAGTTGGACTGAGTTGTGACCCAGTGGCAGAGTGCATGGAAAGTTTTTACTCCTCCTCTATTTATTGCCAAGCTAAAGAGAGTCACAGGGTCACAAATAAAGAGGAAGTCGAGAGGGTAATACAACACCCAGAAAGAGGTGTGTGTGTGTGTGTGTGTCTGTGTGTCTGTGTGTCTGTCTTCATAGTGGGTCATTAAAAGTGGACCAAGTATGTGCTCTCATTTCTTTCAGTCGGTTCAGTAGCGACCTCACCTCAGAGACTTCAGGCTTATCTGGATCTTTCCAGAGTTAACCTATCTTCCACAGACTCTGAGCTGAGTTTGCAAATAAATGTATCCTCTTTCAGCCCGACTGAGCTTCACTGCAGTAGCATAAGAAAAAAAAATCGAACTATGCTTGCTTGTAGCAGATCTTCAGTTTACCTACAGGCTGCCCGCTCAGCGTATTTTTCTTGAACATTGCAACTTTTTCTGCTGTTGCTACGGAGTCTGCTCGAATCAGCAGCAACATGTTTATGAAATCTGTCAGACACTGACCGCAAGGCAGAAAACTGTTAAGTATTCTTGCATAATTATACAATAGGCAACTACTGGTCTATCTACACTTAACTAAACTGTGTGCGCGTGCCTGCAGTTAACAGTTATAATCAGTCAATTAGCCAACAAACGGTCTATTTCATTCCCAGTGTGGCATCTTTAATATGCCAAACAGATTTTTGTTGTTTAACCCTTTGGCGCCTCAAACATGCAGACGTATTCACAAACCTTCCTACATTGATTCTTAATAACGCCATTGCTTTTCAACATTTTTCATCCGTGAGTAGTTGTTTTGGTGTGTATGCGTGTTTTTTTTTTTTGTTTTTTTTTTGTTTTATAAATATATACACAGCCTTGTCGTTCGCAGCACTGCCTTCACTTCCTCAAATGGGTGCTTGCAATGACAATATTAAGCTGCGGCTCTGGATTTCAGTACCATCTCTACATTCATCACAGGACAGTCAATCTCATTAATGTTTTTGTGCACATGTTCTGCATCATTCAGTCCAAAGTAATCACAGTTCAATGAAGACCCGAGTGACACAGTGGGGAATGAGCCACAGCACGTCATTCTTTGTAAGACGCTGTTAGAGCAAATTATACTCTAATGACAAAATGTCATTTAGATGACGACAGAAAGGCCGAGCAGGGTCGATATGCTTCCCGATGTTGGACTGGTGTTGTTTTTGAAAACTGTGCCTCATTTTCCGCTTCTGGTCTCGACTCGAGTTACATGCAAACGCCTTCTACGTGCATATCAAGCAAAGCTGAGTAAACATGCTACAGATTTGATAGCAGTGTGTGTATATGTTGTAACATATTTTTTACTGTAGATGATACCTAATACATGGTTTCTGTGAAGTGTTTATTTGATATTCATAGAAGTACCATCTGAAAAATACAGAGCTAATTTAGTGCCCGTGTCATTATCAGTGTCGGCCGATTGAGCAGTTCTGTCAGAGATTTAACAGGATGTGTAGCTGTGGTTTCAACTATAATTTCTTTTTTTTCTTTTCTTTTTTTTAATTCTGTCAAACTCTTCATTAAAACGGCTACTCTGTTTTTAATCTGGTCTCATTTCTACTTGTTTTTGTAACATTCATTTGCTCCTTTAATGTTACATGTGCTGCTGAGTGACCAAGAGACCACACTGTATATTATTATAGATAACCTAATGCAAAGGTTCAATGAGCTTCACTTGTTAAGTGTCACTTAAGGACTGAAAAATATACTTATCTGCCACTTTATTATGTACAGGTTTCTAATGCTGGGTTGGACTGTTTGACTTCCTTTCCATTTTTGCCCTAATTCTTGTCAACATAAATTCAACAAGTTGCTGGAAACATTCCTCAGAGATTTTGGTTCAAATCGACATGACTGCATCACAGTTGCTGCAGATTTATCGACTACAAGTCTGCAGTTGTGCAACATCCCTAAGAAGCTCAACTAGACTGAGATCTGATGAGTACAGCGAGCCGATTCCCATGTTCAAGAAACTAGTTTGAGGTGTTTTGAGCTTTGTGACATGGCACAAAGCTCAAAACAGTTTTTCTGAAGGTTACACAGAGGTCACAAAGAAATGGACATGGTCAGCAATAATACTCAGGTAGTCTGAGGTGATCAGCTGGTGCTAAGTGGACCAAGTGTTCCAAGAACCACACTATTACACCACTACCAGCCATCTATACAAGGCAGGATATGCCCATACCTTTTGTTTATGCCAAATTCTCACTTAAATCACTTTTCCTCCGTTTGCATCAACTATAATAAGATGCCTAAATGCATAGAGTTGCTATGTGATTGGCTAATTAGATATTTGAGTTTGCAAGCAAATTAGCTATTAAGTGCACATAAAAGATTTTTGAAGCCATATTGACATCAACTACTGGTTTGTGGATTTTTGGAGCCATAACGTACCATATCTGGATTATTTAGCTTGGCTAGCAAGGTGCACCTAAAAGCCAAATAGGAGCTAATTGCAGTAGAAAAGTGCACAACACAGAAACTTGTTTATCTCTCCTGTAAAGTTGGGCATTTTAACATGGCATCCTGTCAGGATTGACTCACTTTTGAGCCAACCTCAAGGGGACATTCAAGAAGTTGTACTTTTTAGCCTTGCAGTTTGCAAGGCTAAAAAGCCTTTGGTATAAAAAAAAGTATTAAAAAAAGTTTTTATACCAAAAACAAACAAGCTGCTGGACATGGGTTTATAGTTATTTTCCTCTCCTGCAGATGTCCACAAGGAGGCACAAAACAATCTCAAAGTATCAATAATGGGGGGAAAAACCCCAAATAAAAATCAATATCAAGGAGACTTGGAGCAGAGGCTCTTCCTTCTGTATACAATGGATGATGTCGGTTATGCCCCTGGACACACTCCCTGCAAATTAAGATAAGCTTAATGACACTGTTCATCACAGTATCAATAACTATATCCTTTATATGGGCTCAACCAGTGCTTGAAGTGGGGCCGGAACGCAGTTCCGGAACTTCTGTATTTTTGTCTTTTGGGTTCCGCCACTTTTTTTCTGCGTTCCGGTACTTACTGAAACGGATCCGGCGCAGCGACAGTATCCCGGGAATAGACAGACTACATTACCCACGAGCCACGACAGTGCCCTATCATATGCGTGCACTGAGTCCCAACCAATCGCATCAGGGAAGCAATACAAACTGTTGCAATTTATACTGTGAATATCATGATGGCATTGTTCACTGAAAAGATACATTAAACGGAAGCGGTGGTCGTCTTTGGTGGTCCATTAACTAATCATGCTAGCGTGGCTAAATAAAGCAAAAAGAAAGCGGCATGGAAGCCCAGAAAAGGAAACAAATAGCGAGTGTGAGTACTCAGCCGCCTGCACGATTGCTGGGGGTGTTAGTTCTAAAAGAGAAAAAGTTTGGATGTAGTATATGTGCCAAAATATCATCCCTTCAATTCTCTTCATCTGGGTCTTTAGCCCAAAGGTTTCTTTAAGGTTCTAGGGCCTTTAGCCTTAGTCTATTGTTAGGCCTACAAGTATCACACTGGTCTGGTTCATGTTGCTTTAATGGAAAATAGGAAAAGGAAAAAAAAAGTGTCCTATGCCTATAGGTTATTGCTTGGAAGAATTATTAAATTAAAATAGTTTTTGAACCAACACATCCTAAAGACTTGATTTTTTTTTTTTTTTTTCACCGCACAAATGTCAAATGTCGGAAAATTAGAGTTCCTGCACTTATTTTTTCCCACTTCAAGCACTGGGCTCAACACGAGCTTGGCTCTTTCTGTCTCAGCTGTTAAAGGCTCTGTGTGGGCAAGAACGGCTGCTTGTCTCTGAAAATAGCACAGAGGGCAACGTGAGAGCGTGGTCCTAGAAAAACACACGTTATGGATGTGCTGGCCTTCAGAGATTGCAACATCGACCGTCCTGTTGCTGCCTCTCAGATGTGATCTCACCGGTGCCAGACTGGTGGTTCAGACCTGTGTGGTGGCCTGAGTCCGACTGCATGTTCAGAGGAACAGACAGACTTGAAAACAAGGTAAGTTAATCTTTTGTTACTTACATGCCTCTATAATATGTCATGAGTCACTCGTGCTGTTCACTTATATCTATAATTATAAACAATGGGGAGCGATCTGTGTTGGGGATTTGTATGCTTGTATTCTTAAGTTTGAACATGTGAACATGGAGAATTTTTTTTTTAATATAATTTGAATAAACCCATCTAAGTTTTCCCTGTCATCTCCACCTCAGCACTGTTGGGATAATGGGGGATCTGAGACAGACGATTGGGGTCATGTCACAGACGATCTGTCCGAGCTCACGAGTTTCATCTGTGGAGGACCTAAAGGCCCCAAATGGTGTTAAAGAAGAGAAAGTGCAGATGAAGAGGGAAATTTCTCTCATGAATGGGATCTGCCTCATTGTGGGCAACATGATCGGCTCTGGGATTTTTGTTTCACCAAAGGGGGTACTCATGTACAGCGCTTCTTATGGACTGTCGCTGCTTATCTGGGCTCTTGGAGGGATCTTCTCAGTGTTTGGGGCTTTGTGCTACGCAGAGCTCGGCACCACCATCACCAAATCTGGAGCCAGCTACGCCTACATCCTGGAGTCTTTTGGTGGCTTCTTGGCTTTCATTCGTCTGTGGACGTCCATCCTCCTGATCGAGCCAGCCAGCCAGGCTGTGATTTCGCTGACCTTCGCCAACTACCTGGTGGAGGCTTTCTACCCCACCTGCCAGCCGCCGTATGCTGCTGTCCGCCTCCTTGCTGCAGCCTGTCTCTGTAAGAAACACAGCTGTGTCTGAATGAATGGGTTTTGTTTTGAGCTGGGTTTTTACAATGAAACAAAACATGTGCTGTTGCAGTTTGCTGGAGAAAAACCTTAAATTTGAGTCTAGCATACTTTGTTGACTCACTGACAGAAAGGTGCTCAGGTCCTGTGGCTGCAAAACAACCCTAAACCATCACATCACCACCATGTTTGATAGTCAGTGTGAGGTGTTTGTGATGATTTGATGTGATTGTTTTTTCTGAAAAGGTGGTGCTGTGTGTTAGGGACAAACATCTTGACTTTGGTCTTGTCTGTCAAGAGGACATTGTTCCTGAAGTCTTGTTTAGATGCAATCTTGCAAAGTTAGGCTATGCTGAAAGGTCTTTTTTCAAGAGAAGTGGCTTTCTCCTGCTAATTATTCTTTTTCCTCTAAGTGCACTCTGTAACATTTAACATGTTAACTGAGGCCTGTAGAGTCTGAGATGTAGCTCGTGGGGTTTTTTGCAGTTTCTCTTAATGTTGCAGTCTGACCTTGGGGTGATTTTGCTGGAACGTCCACTCCTGGGAAGATTGCGACATTGTGTTAACACACACTTGAAGCTCTAAACCAGCAAACTGCTAAAACGTCAGCTTAATTTCTAAGGAAGGTGTGAGGGTGCACTTATTTTCTCACATGCCAAGTCTAAATTCTTATCAGTTAAGGCCATTTAATTTCTTTTTAATTCAATCCTATTTAAATAAATTAATAAAACATGTGCTTGGTAAACCTCCTTTACAGTGACACATTCCTACTAAATTACATAATTATGGTGTGACACAATCAAATGTTACTACTTGTAATTTTAGCCTGCTTTATATACCGCTTATATTAAGTTACTACCGATGAACACCTGCCCTCATCTGCTCCTACCAGTTCAAATAAACAGCCCTGCGGCTCAGTGGTTAGTGCTGTTGCTTCACTGTTTTCTGTTCTGAGCTCTAGTTTGTCACTGGAGCTGCCCACTGCTAATGCTTTGAATGGCTCAAATTCAGATAATTAATGTCCTTACAGATCCATAAACATGTACATACAGTGAGGCTTTTATTGTGAGGCAGTCAGGGGAAATTGTAAAATGTTTAGTTTAGTTGTGTTTTGAATAGTTGAACAGTTGAGTAAAACCACATTTAAAGAACTTTAGTGCTGCTTGTTTGGGAAGATGATAATAAAATCCAAACAATAAATGATATTATGTCTCTCCCACATTCACATCCAATCAGTTCATGCCAGCACCAAACTCAATAACCCTTTGTAGTACAGGCGTAAGCTAAAGATAGGCTGCCAGGCCCGTGTCACAGCGTTTTACAGCTGTTGGCTTTTGTGCTCCAAAGACTGTAGCAAGCAGAAGTGTTATTTAGGTGAGAGAGCAGCGATCCTGTGAATCACCCATTGTTCTACCAAAAAGTGCGATTTTGTTTTGGTATCCACGGGCTGATTGCAGCCCACGTGACAGAAAGAAAGAAAGAAGCAGTGTGAGAGAGTCAGGTTTCTGTTGGCTACAAAGTGCTTTAGTTTCACAAACTGCTGTGTCATGCAGGATTTCTGTACATGGCAGAAAGCAGAAGCAGTACTGAATTCTGTGTTTGGTCATGTTTGTTTGAAAAAGGCTTTTGTTCATTGCCTTCATCCTCTGCTTTGTCCAGGTGTCCTCATCTTCATTAACTGTGCTTATGTGAAGTGGGGGACTCTAGTGCAGGACATCTTCACTTATGCAAAACTGATGTCACTTTTCCTCATCATTATTATAGGAATCCTGAAAATATCCAGCGGTAAGTGAAAGTAAAAGTAAGAATTCATGTGGGAAAACTAAAAAACAAATGTTGCACTCAACGTGAAACTCAAGCTTGTCTGTGTGTAGGAGAAACAAAGAGCTTTGAGAATCCGATGGAGGGCTCCTCGGCAGACCCCGGCGCCATCGCTTTGGCCCTCTACTCAGCTCTCTTCTCCTTCTCTGGCTGGGACACGCTCAACTATGTAACTGAGGAGATTTGTAATCCAGAGAGGTGACTGAAACAGGAGATATGAACAAGAAAATGCACTCGGACTCGTACGCTCGGGGCTCCATGGCAACTTCTGGCCTGATTGTATTTCCTGCTTTTAGCTTACCGATGAGAAATCCACTAAAAGTTAATTTTTGACAGTGCTGATTAATCAGAGTAGAAGAGTTAACATGCCTTTGAGCAGATTAGCTAAGATAGTACAGACAATAACAATGAGCCACTGGACTCCTGCACTAAAACAACCAGAGCTAAAAGTGAATAGTGGCAATTTATAAGAGAGAAAAACGCATGACTCCCAAAGAGGAAAGAAACCTAAATGGTGATAATACACCTACTTCCTGTCTCCTGCCAAGTAGCAAAAATATCCATTATCGCAAGTTTAACTGCAGATGCTTTCAGTTGCTTTTACAAGTCCTGTTGTAGCACAGCCCAAACAGCAAATACACGTTCTAGCTATCAGTACACTTTTAAATTGTCTATTGTTAGCATGAAATCACACCAGCTGTTATTCTTTGTTGCTCTGTGTAAAAACTTGTTCCTGAACAAAAGGATATGAAGTGTAGCAGCTGGAAGTCGGATTCTTCTGTAATCACCGTGTGTGATTATGCTGTTGTTGCAGAAATCTGCCACTGGCCATCTCCATTTCCATGCCCATAGTGACCATCATCTACCTCCTGACCAACGTGGCGTACTATGTCGTTCTAGACATGCCCTCTCTGCTGGCCAGTGATGCTGTCGCTGTGGTGAGACACCTGAGAGATTTGTTCCTGCTAAATATAAGTCTGTTCGGCCTAGAGCAGGATATTATGTTCTCTGAGATGAAAACAGGAAAATAAAGTCATGTAACATCGAAGTCAGCTGCAGAAAATATAAGTGTGTCAGGCCCCGACGGACTCTTAGGAAAGCTGCTCAGACCTCTTTATATAGAATGTGTAGTGTGAAATAACCAATGCAAACGTGACCCCGCAGACATTTGGAAATGCAGTCCTGGGGCCGTTCAGCTGGATCATCCCTGTTTCTGTGGCCATGTCCTGCTATGGAGGACTCAATGCTTCCGTCATTGCTGCTTCACGGTAAAGAGAAAATACAGAGTATGTCCCGACTTACACTGTGATGACACTTGTGATGGAAGTATGACTAATGAAGCATTTTCCCACTAACCTTCCACCACGCACCCCCTTTCCACACAGGCTGTTTTTTGTGGGCGCCAGAGAGGGCCACCTCCCGAACAGTCTGAGCCTGATCCACCTGAAGCGCTACACGCCCATACCTGCTCTGCTGTTCAACGTGAGAAACAAAACTGCCTCGTAAAACACAAATGAGCACGTTTTATCACACCACCATCCCGTGTCGGATTCTTTACTTGTCATTGTGTCTTCAGGGCTTAATGGGCCTGATTTTCCTGTGTGTGAGGGACGTGTTTCAGCTCATCAACTACTTCAGCTTCAGTTACTGGCTCTACGTGGGTATCTCTGTGGCTGGCCTCATCTACCTGCGCATCACCCAGCCAGACAGACGCAGACCTGTCAAGGTGAAGCTTTGACCTTTTTTTGAGGAAGAGGTCAGAGGTCCAAAGTAACACGATATTTAGAATCCCCATACATCTCTGTCTGATGTCTCTATGCTGTCGACACAAACAATGGCAGACAGGCACTGATGAACAAGGCTCGAACACCCCGGGCACAACAAACAGACAGAGGATGCAGGCAGGAGCTAAAGTCAGGTCATATGTGTGATATCTAGCACGCAATAGGTTTGCACACACAGATTTGAAAACAGGAAAACTGGCGTGAACGGTGCCAAAGAGAGGAACTGAAACTGATAAGGGTGCGTGGCAGTCTGGGATCCCAAATTAAAACAGGAAGTCACGAGCAGAATAAATATGTGTTTTGTTTGACGTGACATAATTTCTGTATGCAAGCTTGCCAACTTCTTTGACTTTCACATTTAACATTACCGAGTTTATTTACACTAGATTAACAAGGTGAGGTTTAAAGATTATAGCTCCGCCCGAAACACTAGTGTGAACAAATACACATTTAAGAGTGAAATAAGCTACCGTGTGGTTGTAAGCAGATACAAAAACATTTTCAGAGTCTGCTAAAGTGCTGTCCCCAAATCTGACTTCCCCCATTACAACAAACTGATTCTACTTCCTGCTGCTGTATTGCCATCTGCCATCCATCCATCCATCTTCTGCCGCTTATCCGGGGCCGGGTCGCGGGGGCAGCAGCCCAAGCAGAGAAGCCCAGACCTCCCTCTCCCCAGCCACCTCCTCCAGCTCATCCGGGGGAACACCAAGGCGTTCCCAGGCCAGCCGAGAGATATAATCTCTCCAGCGTGTCCTGGGTCTGCCCCGGGGCCTCCTCCCGGTGGGACATGCCCGGAACACCTCGCCCAGGAGGCATCCTTATCAGATGCCCGAACCACCTTAACTGGCTCCTTTCGATGCGGAGGAGTAGCGGCTCTACTCTGAGCTCCTCCCGGATGGCCGAACTTCTCACCCTATCCCTAAGGGAGAGTCCGGCCACCCTTCGGAGGAAGCCCATTTCCGCCGCTTGTATCCGCGATCTCGTTCT
>VURO01021564.1:0-10736 GCA_015108175.1 Pelvicachromis taeniatus
GGGGCAAGCTTGAGTTTTCCAACCACCTTTACACACACACACACACACACACACACACACACACACACACACACACACACACACACACACACACACACACACACACACACACACACACACACACACACACACACACACACGCTCATATGTGAGAAGGTCTCTTTGCGCCTACGGCTTTTAATTCTCTCCTTCTGTCATGCCTGACTGGCACCACCGAGGCGAATACACAAACACACATGCAAACTTCCAGAGATGCTAGCATCGAGCCTTGCTGGACGCTTCACTCACTTAGTAGTAAATTGGATGATGGACACACAGACCGCGGCACTGGCTTTAGTACAGATGCGCAAACACACCCAGCAGGCTGATACAAGCATGTGCGCACACAGAGTTTGACGTCGACCTGCAATATTGCCGTTTTCTGCCTCGCTTCTTAGTCGGCGTTGAATTGAGTCTTCAACCTTCAGGCGAATTGAATCCTATCAGCTCTTAGTGTCTTCATTCAGTATTTTATTGTTCCCCCAGACACTGCAGTTAAGCTTTAAAGGGGTAAGTAGATTGAGTGATAAACTTTAACTTCTGTCTTTGTTAGAAACCATCTGAGTCTGATATGAACTTTTATGACACAATAGAGAGGGGAAAGGGTTGAAATAAAAATAATAAATAAAAAAATAACGGTCATCGGTCTATGTCCAGCCTTCTATAACGTGCCACTCCATTTTTAAAGGGTTCGCTTTTACATATAAAGTTCTTGTTCATTAAACCTTAATGCATGCTTTTGCTATTTTACAACTTTTCATAGTTAAATTGCTTATCACAGCACTTGTCTCACCAATAGCTGCTAAATCATCTGAATCAGTGACAATAACAGAAGTCTGACTGGACAAGAAATGAGCAGCCAGCCAATCAAACGCTTTTATCCACTCTGGCCTGTTTGTTTTAACCAGCAGGGTTCACTGTTCACTTTTCATTTAATTTCCAAGCAAGTTTAATTATTCAGCTATTTTGATCTGTTGTTTAATGCACCGTGTTCCCAGACGAACTGTTAACGTTATTGCAACTAACTTTGTTAGCGTGGCGCTATCATTGCTGTAAATGCCAGCCAAAATGAGACCTGAGCTGTAATAAATAACAATTATTCTGAATATATGGGGGTAATTACTAGCATAATCGCTTGCTAAGATACATACAGTATCCTGTGGAAGGGCTTGGACTATACTAATCAAGAATGATGGTACTTGCTCTCACACTGGCAATTCCTTTCATTCTAGATTCTTGAATGTAGAGTGTAAATCAAAAAGTCCATATTTCTGATGCTGAGATGGGAGTCTGCATCACT
The DNA here is from genome assembly GCA_015108175.1 of Pelvicachromis taeniatus. NCBI lineage: Eukaryota > Metazoa > Chordata > Actinopteri > Cichliformes > Cichlidae > Pelvicachromis > Pelvicachromis taeniatus. The sequence continues at coordinate 1,340 of VURO01021564.1, forward strand.
CAGTGTTAGCGTTCCTTTTGATGGTAAAAGTCACATGTGCTTTTTGTAGGATTTTCTGCATATAATTTTTATATTCCCCTCGTGTGCTGTAGCTATATTAGATATTTGTCCCTCTTTTCACTTTCTTCATGGTTGTGTTTGCTTCTTAACCAAACTGCTTCGTCTCACACTCACCAGCTTACTTCCTCCTTTAAGCTATTTTTCCTCTTCTCCCTGTTTTCTCTCTGTCGTTTGCATTACCATCCACTTTCTCTGTTTGTGTCCACATAACGGGCGATGTTGGCTTGTTGTCCTCTCAGAGCTGAGTCTGTATTTATAGGAGACTGTTTGGCAGTGAACACAAACATCACCCGGAGCAGATGAGCCTTGAAATTCATTTTGGCAAAACAAGAAATAAAATGCTTCCCCCCTCCCCCTCTTCTTCTTCTTCGTCTTCATTTTCTCCTCCTCTGTTCTCATCTATACTTCATACTTCAACTGCGTCTGTCTCCCTTCACTTGTCCTGACTTTCGTGTTTTGTCAAATGAGAGTTCCCGCTCGCGTGGATCCAAACTCTTTTTCCATTTGCGGGATTTGTTTCCATGAGAATAGCAGTGATGTGCTGTTGTGTTTCTCTGAAATGGAAGAGGAGGGTAATATTTAGGGGGATGATAGGAATGGAAGGAATAGGGTAAAATGATGCATAAGGAAATGGTGACATCAGATGAAGGGTAACTTGCTGTGATTTGAATTTAGGTGATATATGTCCGTGTAGGTTTTAGGTCATCCAGGTCATGGTAGCCTTAAGTGTTTGAGTTGAAGGTCACTTCCCATCTGAGGCTTCTTCATTTCTACCTCGCAAAGATTTTACACCTCGGCCCTTGCGACCTTACCAACACACGTGATGACAGGGTGAGTTAGCGACTCTCTAGATCACGTTCAAGGTGACAACCCTTCTAGGGGTTAAATACCTGGAATTCCCCATCAGCTTTTAGAACTGAGGCTTCTTAGATGAGAGGCAAATGTCTTTAAGATCCGAGAAGTCTAGCTGCCTTTAACCTGAGCACTTGAGACTTTAGGTGGTTTTTATCTTTTATCTGTTTTGCACTAAAATCTCAACCAAGCTTCACTGAGGTGTACCAGTCAATGTGCTAGAGTGCAAAAAATAAGTGCAGAAGTTGGTGTAGAGAATAGGGTGAGTGTAGGTTCATATAGAAAAGGGACACTTTGACACTTCTTATGTGAAGCCTCCCAGAGCTCTGCCTCACAAAAGGCAGAGCTCTGGGAGGCTTGTGTATATCTTCAAAGAGTTCCAGTGCACAAATGAGTCACACACATGCACATAAAAATGTACTGTACACACACTTGAGCATATCAAAGGCCGGGACAGTGTTGCCAGCTAACACGTGGGCAGTCTCTCTAAGCCGCTGGAGTGTCGATTAGACCTCTGAATCAAGACATCACAGCTGCCTGCGCTACGTGAGAGCGAAGCGCAAAAGATGCTAAATGAATGTCTGCGACAAAGGGATGAAGAGTCGGTTCTTATAAGAGTTGTCTGTCAGTGAATAATTTTATTTTAATGTTTCACCTGAAAACATACAATTAGCGTAATGCAAATCTGCATAGTTTAAACCTTCAGTTTTGACTTGTTGAATTTCTTTAAAAAAAAAGTGCTTGCTTGAATCAAGGGTACTAAAGGTTTTGAAGAATTCATCTTTTCTAACAGATTACACTGCTATCCATGTAAACACAGATTATTATTAATAATTTATCTGATGTAGCTTTTTATTTATACTTAGCCTGTCACTTAGCCTGCAACCCAGTGTTTTATAGTGTATTTTAGTTGTATTATTTGAATACATTTCCTGTTTTATTTTGAAAGAGTCTTGTGTTCTTTCCTCATTGTGTGGTTTCACTTCATCATGTGTCATTTCAGTCAGCTGTTCTCACTTCCCCTGATCACCTCCTGTGTGTATTTAAGTCCTCTGTCTTCCTTTGTTCATTGTCTATTTATCCCACATCATAGTTCTCACAGTTTTCCTAGGTTTTTTTTAGTTTTTCCCCAGCTTAGGTTTCTGTTTAGTTGTCGCTCTTAAGAAAGCGTGCCTAGATTGCAAACTATTAAGCTAGTAAGCTAAAATTGCTAATATATAAATTTCTACTCCTAAACCTGATGCCATACCTCAGTAAATCGGCTACATTTGGATATCAAAAGCGCCACAGCTCTTTGGCAAAGTACAGAGACAGAGAAGAGCTGCACAGTTTACAGGATAAATGTAAAATGAGATCAGTGGCAGACATTTTCCAGGGTCCTTGTGGCCTGCCTTAAACAGTCAACTTCAAAAGTGACACAGTGAGCTCTCAGAATGCATCAGTTGTCCCTCTTACCCCAGCGTCCATGCATGGACTGCATATACACAGTCTGGACTCAAGGCAGCATTTAGACAAAGCTTCCAGCAAAACAGAGAGTGAGGGGAAAGGGGAAGGCGGAGGAGAGTGAGAGAATCAAATGAGGAAAAACCTTTTTGAGTGATGCAGCTAAATGCTGAAGAATTCACCGTCATGGGCCAGGTGAGTCAAGCACAGGAGCTGAGGCACACATACTCAGCTTGTCTACGTCACTGTAACTCGCGCCAATCTTCAGTGTTTGCGAATGTAAAGTTTTGTTGATATATTTGATTAAATATAAATATGTAAAGTAAAGGCTAATTGTTTGAATGTGCTTTTAAGCTTCTATTCCTGGTTAATATAATTTTTTCACAGGTGCATCCATAGCCATACACCTTGAAAAGTTAATAATCCAATAGGGGCTAGTTCAAATAAACACAGGCTATTGAACAAATTAATGGTACCTGGTATGTCAACACATAGAAACGTGGCCGCGGATGGAGTATGGAGTCATTGCTTTGCAGTAACGTCAACGTTTTATTCTGCTGACTGCATTGTCATTCCCTCCACTCGGGCCTGTTTTCTGAGAATTATCAAATAGAAGTCGGTTGCAGTTGAGCGCGCTTGCGCTTTGAACTCTATCCACACTGTGTTGTTCTCCCGGGCTGTGTAAATTTATCATCACCTTAAAGGTAACCTTTCAAAATGTCACATCGATAAACACAATAGATTTATATATCTTTGTAACGCTACGCTCTAATATCTCTGTTGCACATCACGCTGTATTATGGTAATAACTGGAGACCTAACAGTTTAAAGCCTTGTGACCTGCACTGCTTTCAAACTGTAATTTAAGAACACAAAGGCTGATTTTGATTGTTGTGTTAGGCTGTGCATGCTCTTGGATGTGTGTCCATGTTAACATTTGTATGCTTTTGTGGAAATTGTATTTGATTTCTTTGCTTGTGCTTTGGGTGTATGCACACACAGAAACCAGTTGACCAGATATGGTGTGTGTGGTGAAGGGCTGTCACTGAAGTTCATGCAAGCAAGTGTAATAAAGCACACAATAATTCACCTTTTTCTTTTGTGTCAGGTTGTGATAGGTGTGCCTGCCTGTATCGGTGCGTGTGTGTGGATATTTGCACGCCCGCTGCTAGGTTTGAAGTAAAGCTGTTCATTTTGCAGGGGTCACGTGTTTTGACCTCTACACTGCTAATCACCTGCAGTGAGAGGAAAGACAGAAAATGAGATGGCGGGAACTAGCAGGGTGGAGGAAGATTTAAAGAGAGATATCGAGAGAAAAGAACAGGATAAGACGACTTCAGGTTGCACTCAGAGGTGGACAGTAAGTACTAAGAGCTGAAGGAGAAAGTGTGGGTGAAAGAGGGTTGCTAAGAAATTCATTTGGATCAAGAGGATGCTAGCAATGTTAAAAAAAGAAAAGAAAGATGGAAGGAGAAGAGGACAGAACATGCTGAACTGATGAACAAGAGGTGGACACAGAGTGCAATTAAAGACGAGGAAGAAGAGAAGAAGAAATGTGGGATGCAAAAGGCTGAAGGAGAGAAACGGAGGGAGATGAAGAGGAATAAACCTTAGCTGTCAAGATCTCATCAGAGGAAAGTATAGCCTCAGGGTATCACCACCTCCTACTAGGATTAATCACAAGTATACACACACATGCACATCTACACACAAATCAGCTATATCCAGCCAGTAAGCCTACAGATCCCATTTAATGTGTTAGTAGATAACCCATTTTACTTCCCATGCACTTGTACACTGTGTGTGTGTGTGTGTGTGTGTGTGTGTGTATGTGTGTGTGTTTCTGGATGTGTGTTGCATTAACTCTCTGATAGACCGAGCTGGTCTACCAACATTTGACTGGAGGTGCATATAAATTCTTAATCCAATCCTAGTCCCAGCAAAACTTTCTCTAGCAGGAAGCGGAAAAAACTAAATGTTGGGGCAGATACTGTACGCTCCAGGCTTTTAATCAAATCAGTTATGGCTCTGGTGATGCTCAGCGCAAGGGGAGCCCCTACTCATTAATTTAAGGTAGGCACTGGATATGCCTTTCCCATCAGTCCGTCTGCTCACATGAAACCTGACAAAACACGGTATCTCCATTCTCTCCAAGCCTGATTAGCAAAGTTTGCTGTGTCCACGTCACAGCTGACAGAGAAGATCTGCTGCCACACTTTGCCAGTATGAGTCCATCTGGTGTGTAAGCTGTGTAAGCCTGGCTTTCCCCCCATCCTACTAACATTTATGCAGCGAGTCTGTTTTTCTCAAGCAGTGTTGCACTTCAGAAGCTGAAATTACTGACTTTTTCTTAACACCAGCACACTAAAAATAGTTTAGCTTGTTTTTATAAGAGACTGCGGCAAATAATAAAGCAAAGCCTGGGAATTGGTTTAGGGAGCCTAACTTGAGTCCACTGCTAGACTTTTATTTCTGTAATTGTATTCCTAAGTCTTTGTGGTGTACTGTTTCCTTCAGGGTTCTTATGCTTTTGCTGCATAGCATGCAAAAGCATGCCTTTACCAGAGAGCTATGCAGCAGCTTGGTGCCACTGTTGCTGTTTCTGCCCATGGATTTCTAAAAGCCTAATTTTCACGTCCCATCCACCTGTTCGATTCGCCCCTTTCAGGGGACTTTGTGCTTCCTACTCTTTGCTGAGTTGAGTTTGATGTTCACTTGTGTGCTGCACTGAGGTCCTGTCCTTGGCAGGAAATACTATGTTAAGTTCATCATCATCACATTCAGAAAAACTGGTTAGCTGATAAACTGTTATAATTTTGTCTTCAATACTATGGGTTTGAAAAGAGGTTCTGTAATGTAGTGGCTAACAATTTTGTCCAACAATTGCTGGGAGGGTTGCATCAGGAAGAGCATCTGATGTAAAATCTCTGCCAAATCAAGCGGAGGTTGAGACACTCTGGTGACACCTTTGTAAAGAAGGAAACTTTAACATTTATGCTAAAATATAGAGGCTATGTAAAATAATTGCAGTAATAGTTTGACTTAGTAGACTTTGAGTTCTTTTGCTACATCTTGAGGTGATATCTCAGTAACATATGTTCTATATTCTGATAATATTGTAATATTGTGAAATTTGATGTCTTGGTTTTTTTTAGTGGAAATTCCCTCATGCTTATTTTGAAAGTTCAGTTACTTCTAACTATCTAGCACCTCAAAACTCTGCTTATGACAATATGATGATACAAAAATGCAGATGTCCCAGATTCAACATCAGATTTAATCAGGTTAAATAGATCAGCTTTAGAACCTGACTTATATAGGGTTTCTAAAACTCGGGTAAAAGAAGATGGCCAGAGAAGGGTGCGAGCGGCGAGACAAAATACTCGATTTCAAAAATGGTGAGTGACCCATCCAAACCTCGCCGTTCCTTATCCACTTAGTAACATACAGTCTGTATATGTCATGTTTTTGGAGTTGGGCAGAGTAGGTACTAGAGGAAAAGAGGCATTTGTGTCATTCCAAACATTTGTTGCCAACAGGGTAGTTATAAAGTACTCTCTGGTGGAGAAACTAGGCAATATCAGCACTCGTAACATAGTTGAAGGGTGTTTCTCTCGTGTCTTGTTTTCTTTTAAGGCAAGTTTTAAGATTTGCTGTGTCTTTTTCCTGACACAGCACATTACCTGGTGCAAAAATAGGATATATTCAACATGGCACAAGCACAGAGGGTATAGAGAGGTGGTCAACCTGACAAGGAAATTGAGACATTGCCCCGGACCGCAACAAAAGAAATTGTGATATTACACATCAATCACATTCTGAGGACCAGTGTGTGGAGATCAAGGATTTTTTTTTTAACCCTGCTATGGTGTCCTTTGGATTGCACAAACTCAATTTCTGCTGTTGGTACACTTGCAGCATTATCCCGTCTGATGTCATCCTCACGACTTCTTTTCATTCCTCTTCAATTTATTGCTCACTCCTGTACATTGCTCACTCCACTAATCTGTCTCTCTGTTCCTTTAACATCTCTTTCATCTTTGCTTTTTTTTGTTACCACCACATATTCTCTGTCTCTTTGATTGTGCGTGCACGTGTCTGAGCGTTACTGAGTGCCTCTTCAGATGTACTACAAGCGTAAAGAGAGCATCTGTACCTCGGCAAAAGGCGAGGTAGCTACACTGTGCGCAAATCGTATTGTCACGAGAGACTTTGAAGTTATAAATAATGCCTTTTTTTTTTTCTTCTAAATATTTTTTTCTTTACATGTAGCTTACTTTTAATCACTCGGCTGTAGCAGTTACACTCTGTGTGTGTGTGTGTGTGTGCGTGTGTGTGTGTGCGCTAGTGTTTTTAAAAAAAAGAAAAGAAGAAAAAGCTATTTTTATGCCATATTTAACAACCTAAAAATATAAGTGGAAGATTTTAAGCAGGCCTGTCTGACTACATTTGTCCCTCAGAAGAGATCCAGGTGTCTTTCCCCTGTATAAAGTAGTGTGTTTGTGAGTGAAGCATAGCACAGATTCTGATGGTAAATCCCTGTGCGTCTTGAAAGGAGGGATCTGTCAACTGTCAGCCTCTGATTTGTGCTTTGAAGTTAAATGACCTTTTTGACTAATGTGGTCTGCCTTAATGAAAACTCCTCCTGTCCATCATAGACTTAGTGTCTGCGGTGCGTCCTAAAATATACAATGGCTCCCCTTGATCTTCCTGTTTGCCTATATTTCTGTTAGAAACACTTTGCTCTGTCTCTCTTCAGTTGTCAGTTTTGATTAAATTATTTTTGGCTCCCTTTCTCGCAGTATATTTTTTGTTAATTTAACGTTGCCTACCTGTCTTTCAACTTTCCCCTCTTGTACGAATAAGCAAGTTGCCGATTTACTTTTTGAAAAGTTTCTTATTTGTAGTTGTGATGCATGTTAACCACAGTTCAGCTTGATGCCTAGGCTCTGAATTTCTCAGAAATTGATCTCTGATCTCAGAGTAAAATCCTAAAAACTAGATGCGCTGGGAAAAGTTCAAAGACTTTAATTAACACTTTTGAATTCACAACTGGTAAAAATTTGCAGTTTTCCAACTTGAGTAACATGGTGATCTTCAAATAGAGTTTTTTCAAGTCTTTTTGTATCTTTAGGTCCAGTTACCACGGGGTGGTATTACAGTAAAATGTTCACTAAGATGTCTTCACCACACCATATAGCTCAATAATCCAACAAAATAATCCAACGAAGAGGGAGAACCAGTCTTCTATACCGATCAGACATTACATTATGACAACCTGTCTTATATTGTGTTGGTCCCCCTTTTCCTGCCCAAACAGCCCCGACCCATCGAGGCATGGAATCCACTAAACACCTGAAGGTGTGCTGTGGTATCTGTACCAAGATGTTGAGGCCTCCATGGATTGGACTTCTTTGTGTACCACAGATGCTCGATTTATTTGAAATCTGGGGAATTTGGAGGTCAAGTCAAGACCTCAAACTCGTTGTTGTGCCTCTCAAACCATTTCTGAACCATTTTTGCTTTTTGACAGAGTTTAAAGGTGCCACAGCCATCAGGAAATACCGTTTCCATGAAAGGTTGTCCATAGTCTTCAACAATGCTTTGGTATGTGGCATGTATCAAAGTAACATCCACTTAGATGGAAAGACCCGAGGTTTCCCAGAACAACATTGAGATTCATTTTATTTATTGTATCTTACGTTTGTCATCAGTTTCCTGTTTCTATTCAACTGCTGGTGATGACATCATTATAAAAATGGACGTGGCAACAAACCAGAACCATGGCCTGTTTGTTCACCTAAATACCATTCATAGTTTGACACTTTTTGCCACAGTTTTGATGTCGTATTTTAGTTTTTGTAACATATTAGATGAACAACACAGTATAACTTTCAGAGCCGGGCTCTTAATATTGACGTCTTCACTTGAGTCAGCAGTGTTTGTTTATATCCGTTTTCTGTGAGTGTGCGTGTAACTACATAAATGCTCTGAGTGCATATGTGTGTAAAAAGCAGAGAGTAAGTATACGGGAGATTGGGAAAGCTGTTCTTAAGGTTTGTGTGCGCCTGTGTGTAGAGGCCACTCAATTAACTTGGGCCTACATCAGATATGAGACTGGAGTTCTGCCCTGAAAGCACCTCTCAGGTATCACATAGATGCAAACACACATCCCATCACTTTTTCATTTACACACTTGTACATCGACACATATACACATCTTGCAGCAGAGCTACCAGGTCCTGGGGCTTGGTTAATTGAAGAGAGCTCATTGATTTGCTGGTTATCTGAGACAGAAAGTGCTTAGAAATCTATAGCCTCTGGCCAAAGGGAGATGGTGTGTGTGTGTGTGTGTGTGTGTGGTGGTGAGTGGGGAGAGTGTGTGTGTGTGTGTGTGGTGGTGAGTGGGGAGAGAGTATGTGTGTGTGTGTGTGTGTGTGTGTGTGGATATAGATACCCTGGACAGAAAGCAGCAAGGCAGAAGCCATCTATGTGTGTGTTCATGTGTGAATTTTGCCATTTCCACTGTTGCTTTTTTGTGAGTTACAAAAACATAGGAGCCTCAGTGTTTGTGTATCACTCGTATCAGCCCTGCTGATAACAAGCACCTTTGCCAACTTCAGAAAGTTTCGGTGTGTGCGAAGATATATGAAAAAAAAACAAACCCCGCAACAACTTCAAAACCCTGTCAGATTTTACTGTCATCTCTCAAACACATTCACTGTGCGCAGACGTCTGCATTTTTGGTGCAGCATTCAAGTCAAAAATAGGTTTAAAGCATTTGTCAGCCCAATTTCCGCCTGAACGTGGCTATATGGTAATGATGTGGCTGGCATCCAATGACCATCTGGCAAAATGTAAATCAGAAAATAGATCAGTGACTGACTCCGCTCTCTTAACATAATTCCATTTAGTTAAATGCCTGAATGGAAACTGAGTTTGGCCAGTAGGGAAAATAGCAATTACGATTTTGGGAAATTTTGAGATCACCATTAATCAACACTTTAAAGCGTCTTTGGAAACATGATACATTTATTGAACT
>VURO01021564.1:11175-26191 GCA_015108175.1 Pelvicachromis taeniatus
AAAATTGTAAGGAGAAAAAAAAAAAAAAAAGATTTGTTAAACCCCAGTGCGTAGGGCACCCTTACGATTATATAAAACCGTATTAGTTTAATAGAAAACTTTAATTTTACAAATATGGTCACTCACTCACAGGGAAATAGTCCTTTTTCAGACTGACCTGGCAATAGTGAAACAGAACTAGATGTCTTAACATTCCTGAAACGTGCTCGGTGACACTTCAGCAGGCCATCTCAGCGCTCTCATTTAAGTCATAATGTACCATAGTGTTTAGATAATCCTATTTTTATTCCCAATGGAAGTAAAATTTAGTCTAATGTCCTGGGACAAAGTCTCAGTGGAGCGGTACCTGGTCTTTTGGGAACCAACTGCAAGTAGGTCTGTGCTCAGTTTTTTTTAAATCTGTTTCATTATTGCTATTGAGAGCTTTGACACATTTGCTTAGAATCAATCTCCGTCTTTTTCCTAGTGTCTTGATAATGGCTCGTTAGCAGTCATGTAGGGCTTTTCTCTCTCTCCCTGCATTGTGTGAGTCTGTCCACTTTTTTTTTCCTCCCCCCCCACTTTCCTCTGATGAAAACATAATATAAAGGAAAGCTGCTGGAGGGAACTTCCTCCTTCCTGTTTGGTGACACCATGAAAACATTGACACACATACAGATGCACACACATACCCCCAAGAGCTCTGCAGCAGATAAAAGAGCATCTCTGTCTAACTATCTAGAAGCGTGTGTGTGTGTGTGTGTGTGTGTGCGTCTGTGGATGGGTGTTTCTCTACTGATGGGAACAAGGGATGGGAGGGAATGTATTGGGGGGTGATGAGAAGCATCTCTCTGTAGATTAGGACAGATTGTTTTTCCAATATAAAAAAAGAACTTTATCTTCTTTCTGTTTTTTTTTCCTCCCTGTGTGAGAAACGGGCTTTGAGGGTCAGCTGTGGGAGAGGGACTGTAGGGTGTGTTGATGTTGAAAGTAAAGCTTCTTTCATATGCATATTAAAAAGAAACCAAAGCTCCTACCCCCCCCCCCCCCCCCAAAAAAAAACACCAAAAAAATAAATAAATAAATGTATTGACAATGCCAGCATTGAAAACGAAGCTTGCAAACACAACATGCGGTCTCGCATTTTCTTTCTTTCTTTCTTTCTTTTCCTTTCTAACTCTGCCGCTATCCTAGCAATTCCATGCGGTTCTGCTGTCACACAGATGATCCATATCTTCTAAGACCTGGTTATCTCAGAGAGCTTTGGGACCCTCCCAACAGTGTGCTAGAGGTCGTACATGTGTGTGCATGTTCAGTATGCAGGATGTGATCGACATCGTAAATCCATGCTGTGTGCCTCTGTGGATCCGACTTACAAACTGACCTGAATACAGAAGCTCACACAGTGAGCACCAGAGGTGAGTGTGAAATATCAGTAAAATGATTCGAAATGGTGCAGCTTCTTAAAAATAGCATTATTACTACTACAGTAGTTGCTGAAATAAAGAGGTAACAAGAAATTGGTGGTCATTGAACTGAAATTGGGTGCAGCTGAGAGTTCCAATGAAGTCTAACTCTTATCTATGTACAAGAGCTGCGATGATTACAACTGTAAAGGATACGGGAGGAACAGTAACCAATAATAAAATGCATTTGGCTGCCATTGTTGGATCTCTATAATGAGGACCCACAGAACAGCTCACCCAATCACAGCTGCTGTAGCTGTCAGGAAAAAGCCTCATGAATAAGTACAGGTTAGCAAGATATCTGCAGAAGCTTTGGAGAAGACAAACTTTCCAGCGTGATAATGATACAGAGCACACTGCAAAAATCACACAAAGGTCTCTAACGAAATGACTCAGACCCAGTTTGTTGCCTGACTTGAATCTGATAGCACACCTCTGGGGTATGCTAATAAGCCAGGTCAAGCAATAAACTCCCAGCAGCAGCAGCAATGAGCAGCTAGAGTCTCAGAAGACTGTACAAGTGGTGGCCTGAATGGCTTTGATTACTTACTCATCCCTGCGCTTTCCCTGTAGGTCAGGACACATGATCTCACCCACCCAAAACCGAGCTCCTAGATTTAATCAATGCAGTGATCGGTAATGTGTGTCAAGCTGAAAACACTGCTGCTGCAGTGTGTCAAATGCTGCTACGAGTACCGCTCTGAAGCGTTGCACTGCAGCATGAAAACTGGAAGAACGCACTTGGCACAGGACCTAGAAACGCATTGGGTAGTTTGTCTGTTGTTTTACAAACTATATTTAGTGATGTATTCTATTCATAGTCTCAACAGCAGACTGTCAAGTCTACAGGATGCTAGGGAATATCCTTTTTGTTTGGCCCTCGCCTTTGTAATGATGGTATTGTGCAGTGTAGAGCTTGGCATATTCCTTGACTTGAATAACAAGTCTTTCCCTTTCCTCCTTTGTTACACATACATGATAAGCAGTGATGGCATGAGGTGCAGGAGAGAGTGGGATGGGTTAACGTCTCTATAAGCCCTGTGTTCGGGTTGTACACAGAAATTCATAAAAGGGCTGTTATGACAGTGGCCATCCATCAATAGTGTATTTTGGCTTTTATGGAGACAGATATATATCACAATCGGCAAATAAATGTTTCTGAAATGCACACAAAGTGTTTAAAACAAACGGTAGTTCTGTAAATCAACTTGCACGCTACCCGGAGGGAGTAGTGCTGCGGCTGCAGGTGCACAGGGCGCTGGGGAGGTGGAGCAAGGGATTATAAAGAATCCATTCTACTTGTTATCAGTGGATCACATCAGCTCCTCTCATCACCTTGAGAAGTAGCTCTCTCAAGGTTTTATATAGATAATCTGGTCAAGATTCCCCTCAGAGGAAATGAATTTCTTTTTCCGGAACACAAGAGCCAGAGAGTAACGCCTATAAATGTAAAGCAGTGCTTTCAAGGGCAGGTGATCCGACCATGTTTAAAAAAAAAATGATCGCCCACTAATGAAGGAAACCAAAAGATCCCAAAAAGAAAGTCTTGCTATTAATATTTAAAAGAAGAAGGAAGAAAAGCAACTAAATATATAGAAGCACATTCAACCAAAGACAGAAGTGAGAGTGAGAGAGATTGGAGGACATAAGAGGAACTGTGTCTCTAGATTATAGTAAACAGCGGGGGTTTCCTTTGCTCCGTATCTTCAAAGTTAGCTTTCTCACTTTTGTCAGTTTGATCATGCAAATTTATACCGAGAGCAAAGTAAACAGCAGAACCTTCTAGGTCGGCTTGTGCGGCTCAGCACATGGGCTGACTGTAGCCCTCTTAAAGTAGAAGTGTACTGAAGTCAGTCACACTTTCCTTATGCCTGTATTTTTTTATTACGACTAGAGACGGCACAACACCATTTAAAAAAAAAAGAAAAAAAAAAGTCAGATACCGATATGAATTCAATATAGTCTATTTTATAATCAATAAAACTGTTGTTTTTCATGTCTTGCTGCATTTTGTTATATTCTATTCTATTATACTTGTATGCAAAAAAATACACTGCACCCAAAATATTTCACCACGTGACAACAATAAATAGATCATTTTCTGTTGTAACCATCAAACTGAATGGTAATCTAACGACACTCATTTTCACTTTTTCACAAAACTAAAACATCACTACTGCCACGTCTAAAACTGAATCCGCACTCCGTGCCCGGTGGGTGCTCGCAGCGCGGGGCCGGGTGGGGTTTGTCGGGGATGCCTACCTTGGCACAACACCTGGTTTGGCAGCACGTAGTGAGGCTTCAAATGCTTTCAGTGCGAACTCCAGACCGCCGACAGGTTATCCACGCAACAGTCGCTCGATCACGTGACGCATACTGCTCCGACTGCTAAGGTCACCACCTGGGTTACGCCATGTCGCAAGTTTTGTGAGGTGCTTTCGTGATATTTAATGGATCGGATTACTTTTTTCCCCCCCTCCCTAATATCTGATCCAGTAATTTAGGTCAGGATCGGACTGAAACCGATACTGTACATCGGATTGGACCGTCCCTAATCAAGACTGCATTTTTTCTTTTTCTTAAAGGAAAACTTTTTTTTAAACTGGTTTGGCTAAGTGCTTTGCTGTGTAGGCATGCATTGCTTCGAATGTAATCTAAATATATTTATATCTTCACATCCTGTAAGCAGGGATAACTTTACAAGTGGGCAGCCTTTCTTCCTTGCTCTCTCAAAGAAAAGTCTCTTGGATAAACCAAATGCATGACAGGCATTCATTTCTCACTAAACCACTCCTTGAGCAAATGCTTTACGCTCCTCACTCAGTAACAAACACGGGAAGATGTCAAATTCCCAAACATCAACACTTTCTAAAGCTAAAGCCGTCAGATTAATAGGTGAGGGGATTTTCTTTTGTTTTCTTCCCTTGTGCCAGCTTTCAAGGATTCAGTACTCTCACTTCTTCACATTCATATTTTATCACTCTCCATCAAATATGAATGTAGTTTTGAGACACTGCTATGTCCACAAGAAGACCCAATACTCTTTTAATGCTAAATCGGTGTCAGAGAATACAGCGCGTGCTTCCTCCTCAGGCCGTGTATGTAGAATCAGCTGACATTTGTTCAGGACCTGTAGGCGTCACGTTCTAATGGACTGGCTACCTCTTTAGCACCATTTTCCAACATGCAGACTGGCTTGGTTGATTTAAATAGAGTCTGTTAGCGTCTACAATCCCCATGATGAGTCAAAGCCAAAAATGCTGGTTTTAATCACTGTTGTGGCCAACATAACTATGGCAACCAAGGTATTGGCAGCAAAGATTGTTGCCCATTTTATTCTAGAAGGGTCTATTTTAAGCCAAACTCTGTCTCACCTACTTCCTAATGCAGACTTTCTTTGATCCGTCATAGAGTCCAAGTTATTGCAAGTCAGATGAATAGGGAAGTCAGTAGGGAAGTCCCTCATATCCCCTGGCAACTCTCCTCATACAATGAAAGACCTTTTTAATATAATTTTGTACCTCTATTCAATTACCTTTAATCAAGTAAACCGCAGTAGCAGAGTTGCTTCTAATGCAGTGCCAGTCCTATGTGAAGGGTTGTTACCATTGATTTCAGTGTCTCACCACTGCACCACTGGAGCTGCTATCTGTTTATAGATAAAATATTTTCTCACTTTATGCTGCTGGCTTCAATTAAATTGTTTTATTGGGTGCCCACTGACAACCTTGTGCCAACATTTTCTGCAATATCACCCTAGTTGCCTGAGGACAAGTCAGTTAGTTTTACTTTTTTATTGGTTTTCTGTAATAGTCATTTGGAATGCTGGTAGAGACACAATCGCAGACTGTATGCCAGTTTTTCAGTTTGAGCCCGTTGTTATTCATATCTGTACATATGAAACATGTTTATACATTGTTGTTGCTTCATCCAATATGCAATTAGATCCATTTTTATGGTCATACTGCTGCCAACTCTTTGCCAGCTTTCCTGTGCCAATACATCAGTGCCAATATTTTGCAGTTCCCTTCCCATGCCATATTTGTGAACATCTTTATTGGGTTTTTTTTTCTCTTTTATATTATATTGTTTTACTATATTTACAGTTAGGGAGGTTTGTTGGATGCTTACATACCCAGCACTGGCAACAATGTAAGAGCTCTCTGCCAGGCTAATGGCGCCAGCCATTTGTCTATGATCTTTCTGTGGACTCATGAAAGACTTTATTTTCCTTTTTTCACTGCACATGATATTTCCCCAAAGATTGCACTCTCCCGTGTGCCAATATAGTGTTTCTAATGTTTTTGGTTTCTCCTTACAAACTTTGTAATGTTCTAAATAGGGCTTAATTTGTCACACATTTCATCTTTTTTTTTTTTTTTAAGAGTGCTCTTTCCATCCCTTTCTATTTTAGACATGCCATGAGCACACTTACCTCTGTGTACGTGAAGGAACTTGAGAAGAACAGTAGTAGTACCACATTTACATGTAGAAAGTAAGTAATTCTAATATTAGACAAAGACAACCTGAGTAAATATGAAATCTAGTTTTAAAATGATGACATCATTTGTTAAGGTAAAAAAAAAAAAAAGAAGTTGTCCAAACCTACCTGGCCCAGTGCAAAAAAGTATAACGCCATGTTAAACAAAATTCAATTTTGAATCAAATAGAACGCGTCTTAAAATTGTGACGTGTTGAAATCTTTTAGCTTATACATCCTGTCAGAATCCAAAGAAACTTGAAAACACATGAGAAACAAAATCATTGACATTTATCAGCATGAAAAGAGTTACAAAGTCATTTCTAAGGATTTTGGACTCCAGTTAGCTATCGTGAGAGCCTAAATCCAGAAATGGTGAAAGCTTGGAACAGTGGTGAATGTTCCCAGAAGTGGCAGGCCTATCAAAAGATTTCCAGGAGTGCATAAGTGTCCCATTCAGGAGGTCACAAAAGAACTCCGATCAACATCTAAAGAACTGCAGGCATCATTTGCCTCGGTTAAGGTCAGAGTTCATGATTCAACAATAAGAAAGAGATGGGGCAACAATTGCATCCAGGGGAGCGTTTCAAGACGAAAATCACTGCTGACCAAAATGAACACAACGACTTGTCTCACATTTACCAACAAAACATCTTGATGATCCCCTAGACTTTTGGGAAAATAGTCTGTGGACTAATGAGACAAAAGTTAAACTTTTTGAAAGGTTTGAGTTCTGTCAAATCTGGTGTAAAACTAATAGTAGTTGGGTTATAGAGCGGGACAAAGATCTGAAACACAACAGAAAATTCACCTCTGAATGGCTCAAAAAGCAAAAATGATTTTGGAGTAGCCTAGTCAAAGTCCAGACTTAAATCCAATAGATACTTTGGCATGAACTTATCCAGACCATTTGTGCTTGAAGACCCCCCAGTGTGGCTGATTTAAAACAATTCTACAAACAGGTGTTTGCAGTTCCTGCTGCTGAGGGTGGCACAACCAGTTATTAAGTTTAGGAGGCAATTAGATTTTCAGATAGGGTCAGGTGAGTTTGGCTAGCTTTTTCCTCTTGATATAATAAATGAAATCATCATTAAAAACTCATTAAAGTTTTGTATTTGCTTCAGTTATCTTTGTCTAGTATGCAAATATAGAAAAAAAAAAAGAAGGAAATCAGCAAGAGGGAAAATAATTTTCCATGGCACAGAATAACTAAGTTAGGATAGAACAGATACACCCAGTGACTAGTTTTGACCCTTTTTTCTTCAGTGGTAGGCCGTTTATAGACTCAGTATTGCACACTAGCACAAAGTTTGCATTGAAAAATGAAGGTTTTCCAAAAGCAAAATGTCAGGCTGAAGAAATAAAGGTCCACTCACTGTTTGAAACTAAAGAGGCTACAGTCAAGTATACTCTCATCAATAAGAGCTGGGAGTGGATATGGACTCTATAGAGCTTTAATCTCTAGACTTTAATGCATCATATAAACATTTAATGTATTCTGACCATTAGAAATAGATTCTAACAAGAAAATCTTCTGGGAGCCAGAAACTAAGACGGAAACAACAGCAAATTATTCAAGTTAAACAATGAGACACATTTATCCTCATGTAAGTCTCTCTACTGTCTTCCTCCACATCTCATCCACTCAGGAGTGCTATAGTTTTGACTTGTTGAACTTTTTCCATTCTTAATGTCACCTTCATTAATTTTCCTCATTGTTTTCACCGCTTCTCTGCCGCCAACCAGGCTTTTTCACCAGGTAATTAAGACTCTTCTCCAGTGAAGCTCAAGTGCACTGCTGTGGAGGGCCGACTGCAGAGCTTGTGAAGAATCTTTTTTACTTGCATGTGGTTGCACATTATTAATCTTTATGATTAAGATTACCTATGCTTAGCTACTTGCTTAATCTCTGCCTTATGGTTAATTTGAAGTTTTTAATTACCTTGGGCCTCAGTCACACAGATCAAAAGACCAGTTGGTGATGGCTCGCACGGGATGAATATGTATTTCCTTACAAGATGCTGTGGGTTTACTGTCTGTGGATGGGTGAAGTCAGTCACAAAGAGGGTTCTGCACTAAATACCTCTTTCTGATTGCTTTGTTTGCTAGTAGATTGCCATGATTGACTGTAGTTAGCATGGAACATGTGAAAAAGCGTTTGTGCTTTTCATGCAAACTATGGGTGACCACAGTAGTCTGCCAGCGACCAAAGCAATCACATGGAGAACCGTTTGAATAGTGACTCAGGAGATGGGGTACACATCTACTAATCAGAAGGTTGGTGGTTTGATCTCTGGCTGCTCTGGTCTTTAGTTTGCATGCCTAAGTATCCTTGGGCAAGATATTGAACCCCAAACACTCTCTGTTGTGTTCATCAAATGTGTGGGAATGTTATATAGAAAGCACTTTGGTGTAGAAAAGAGTGCTTGTATGTAGATAATTGAGCCATGTTGTATAAAGTTTGAATGCTCAAGCTTAAGAAAAGTGCTATTAAAGAACTGGTCCATTTACCACTACCTAGTGACCACTGGTTTCTAGGATCCAATCAGTCTCTAGGCCTCTACAACTAGTTATGTTTTTGTACGAAGGCAAATAGTACCAGAATCTGGGCATTAGGCGGCTTCAACAGATAATATTTGCATTTAAAGATTTACATTTCCTCTGTATTTGTGTGTGTGTGTGTGTGCGTATCACTGAATGTCACCTGTTTACTCTCCATGGTGTTTCCCTGTATCAGCTTTGCACTTCCCGTGTCACACACTCAGGCCAGTGTGCCAAGGGGATATCTAGCTTTTGCCAACTCGGTGACCAGTGCCTTATTGGTCATTCACCGCAGGGATGTCCCCACACTTGCAGAGCAGACACAAACACACCTACATGGATTTGTTTCAAAATCCACAGGCAAAGCACGCTACACAAATACAGTAGAGCTGGATACGGAACATATTCTCTTCCTGTAGGAATAAAACGGTACTATAAGTGTGTGGGCGTGTGGGGAAGCACTGTGTTGCACTGCAGTGCGGCTGTTGTCGTCACGATGCTTGTCTGTGTTGGCAAGCACCCCCATACACATTGTGCTGTAATTGTCTTTTCAGTAAGTATACTATCTGTTTGAGCCTCCATTCGTGGGCAGCGTGTGTCTGTGCGTGTGGGTGCGCATTGTGTTCCAGTCGTGTAAAACCTCTTCACAGCAATTTTAAATAAGAGCAAAATCCAATATGAATATCGACTTCAATACCCCTGTCTTCAGTTGAGGGAGGGAAAAACAAACAAAAATAAAAGCAAAACGAGAGCCAATGCATCCTAATGCCTGCCCCGAGTAGCCAACAAACACACACACACACGAACAAACAGGCATACAGACAGGCACACACTCATTCGCTCTCTCATTCCCCCTTGTCTGTCAGCCTGCCGGCAGAAGTGTTTGTCTGCAAAGGAAATGGAATTTGATGATGAAAGTACCCTTGAAGCAGAGACACACGCATACACATACCCAAGCACGCACACACATACACAGACTCACGGCTCCTAAATTTCACTGACATGGCAATATGACAGAAAATGTGTTTTTTCCTCGGCGTGGCGGCAGGCATCAGTGGCTGTACTCTCGGAGAGATGAGTGATGGAAGGATAGAAATGCTGCTGAAGGAGGGAGATGCTGCTGCCGCTGCCACAAGAGATACTGAAAGGGTACTGTGAGAAAGACAGAGGTAGAAGGTGAAATAAATAGAGCGGTCCAATTGCAACACCCCCCCCCCCCCCCCCCCCCCCCCCCCCCCCCCCCCCAACACCCCAACAAAAAAAAAAAAACACACACAATACAACAAAAAAACAGGGAGGTGAAGAGAACTGGGTAAAAGTTTATATCAAGGAGGAAAGCTTCTTGAAAGGGGATAGAAAGAAGAGTAGATCATGACATAACTGGTGGAGGGCAGTTCTGAATCGTCTGGGGGACAGAGCTTCAGTAGAAGATGAATATCGAACACTTCAGCCAGGAGCCATTCATTTTTTCAAGATTCTGATATCATAACTGTCAGACTTTGTCTGACAAAATGATCATACACTCTACTCTGATTTTGGCTGTATTTTAATGATAGAGAAAGTTAAGAGGACTGAATGGCTGGCATACTTTTTTTTTTTTTCTTTCTCACAGTTCATGACCTCTGTCTGAGTAATGGACCACAAGGACAACACTGAGCATGTGTGAACAGCTCATTAGCGGGCTTGTTTGGGTGCTCCTTTGCTGCTCACCAAGCAAATTGGATTTGTTGCTAGGTGTTTTTTTTGTTGTTGTTGTTGATGTTTTAAGAGAAATCACTAAAGGAGAAAATAAATTTCCGTTATATCTAGTGATGAAGTTGCAGTGTTGGCAAGAATAAGGTGGATTAAAGTGTTACGTTCATTGCTGCGATTGAGAAGGTTTTCACCCACGTGCTAAGGAGACAAATCTTCAAATTAAAACCCAAATGCCAGATTGAACGTGATCAGATATTTGGTTGCAAGTCTAAAAGGGCGTGAGATAATGTAGGGCGTTGATAGAGACAAGGGAAAGCTTTGCAGTGGCTTCACTGGAGTGAAACGAAAAGTAAAGCTGCCTCAGCACCTAATGCAAAACTTCCTGTCATAAAGCCATGGAGAAGGGAATGTGAAAATGTAGCATTAATTATGTTTGACAACCAGAAGGGCATCTACTAAATTTCAGCTGAAGCATGCCAGGCTGGAAAAGACATTTATGTAAGGAATTTCATTTTATTTTATACAAAATGCAATAAACTTGAAAATTGGAAAATTATGGATTTTTAGCCTTTGCTTGATGCAGACATCCATTCCTAATCTGTAACTGGTAACTGTTAATTGATTTTGTGACTATTTCTTTTAAGCACAAATGCTTTTGTGTTATATTTTGTGACATTTCTGAGTAATGAATGAGAAAGGATGATGATCACCAAATTGGCCAATACAAAGTCACAATTAGATGAAGCCATACTTGGACTAACATATAAGCTTCACAGACAATTAAGCAGTATCTACAAAAGAATTGAATGAAAACGCATCCCATATCAATGGGAAAAATATTATGCTGGGTATCTACGATATACTGATATAGACTGAGTAATGTGTTAGTAATGAGAAGATGCCACATCGTTTGATGGAAATGAAAATCACGTAGAGACACAAAGACACCCCAAAAATCAAAGTGAAAGACTGATGTGACAGCCAAGTTCATATTGCTGAATATTTTTTCCAGCAACTCAGAATGTTACTCTATTGTTTGCATTCCCCCTACATATTTGAATATATGCCTGACAACACTGGGGTGTCCTCCTAATGACACCATAGATGGTGGCCTGAGGAATCTCCTCCTAAATTTGGACCAGGGCATCACTGAGCTCCTGGAGAGTCTGAGATATAACCTAGTGGCATCAGACTGAACGAAGCATAATGTGCCAGAGGTGTTCTGTTGGATATAGGCCAGTCAGTGTATCAGTTCCTTCATCCTCAGGGAACTGCCCACATACATTCTTTATATGAGGCTGGTATTTTTGTGCACCAAGAATAACCAAGGACCCACCTCACTGGGTCTGTAGAGGTGTGTGTGTGTGTGTGTGTGTGTGTGTGCGTGCGTGTGTGTGTGTGTGTGTGTGTTCCCCCCTCCATCCTCCAATTCTTACAGAGTACAGTGAGGCAATGGTAATAAAGTGGCACACATCAGGCTTTCAGCTCAGCAGTATAACTGGTGTGTATGTTAAGATGAAAATGCCCATGGTCCCTTCATGTCCAGGAGAGTTCTATGACCTTGACTCACTCTGGATTATTAAGTGCTCAAACTATGTGTAGCTGAACTGGACTCCTAAAACCAGTTCTTCTCTAAATTAGAGTTTTATGATGATAATGAGGCTCTCAAAAAAGATGAAATACCATTGAAATTACTGGAATCAGACAAAAAGAAGAAGAAGAAAAAAGAACAAAACGGAGGAAGGTAAGTTAAGCTTTTAGGGCACGAAGAGGTTCAAATTAGAGAAAGGAGAGGGGAGGACAAGTGGAAGAGACGATACCCCAAAGAAAAAGATGGATGATGAAAGAGAGCAATACACACACACAAGGATAGAGGGGACAGGAGGTGTTATTTTGTACTCGATCATAACACTGTGTACTGGCCACCGGCTTCGCCTAACTCTCCACAGACACATCTGTTTATCTTGTGTCTCTGTTCTTTAAGTCCTGTTTCCACCTCCTGAAAACCATATGCATTTCTTTTATCTGTTCATTTCTGTCTTCCCTGAATCCATCTTTACTCTGTTTCTCTCGCCACAAGGCCTCAATGGCCTTATCTTTTATGTAATCAATAATCATATGACACGCGCACATGCACACACGGAAACCCACATTCCCACTTAATAACTAAACATTTTATTGGGCTTTAGCCCCTATTGAAAATTCTTCAAAATTAAAGAATCCTTTAAATCCCTGGATTTATTTGTCTAAATATCCTACTTTGTAACCCCTTTAGTAATGGATTCATCAAGCAAGATGACTTCTGCATATTGCTCTTATCAAAGTGAGTATATGTTGTTGCTGCTGGCCTTTACATCAATAACAGTATCAGCAGCCATGTTACTGCTGGCTCTCCCAATTATGAGTGTCAGCTTCAATTAGCTGGGACAACACAATTATTGATCAGAGTCTGCTGGCCGTTTTCATTCCTCCTCCTCTGCCATCCTCTTGCTCAAAGGTCAGTCGACAAGCACTGCAGCAGCCTAAATGACATTTTTCTAACTGAATACTGTTTAACAATGCTGATTATAAACTTTAAATCTCTTATTGTTAATAAAGATAAAAGATAAAAAAAAATGATATTAGAGACAGAGAAGTGACACTTAAGTTAAGCATAGATTTTTCCTTACCCACTAAACACACAGCAGTGTGGACAGATGCTGTGTCTTTCCATGAAGCAAAGGAATATGCAAATGAGTAGGGCTTGCATATCCAGTTGGGTATGTTCAATGAAAGAGGAACTAATTTACATATTGAACAATATGTATGATATAATGATTAGGGCTGTCAACGCGTTAACGTGGATTAATCCGTGATCACGATTAACGCGATTAAAGTTTTTAATGCAATAACCCATCTGGAGTGCAGACCGACTCAAAATTCCTGAAATGTCTCTCACAATTCATTTCGGGCAGTTTGTCCATTCTGCGCTCCAGATGGGACAAATGCATTAAGATTTTTTAATTGCATCAATCGTGATGACGCGTTAACGTTGTTAGCCCTAATAATGATATATGAAAGATGTAATTTTGATGAACATTGGTGAGTTTCTAGGGTTTTAATCAATGAATGCCAATAGACAACTCTAATCTATTAGGTAGATTGCTGAAATGGCTGGTTTTTATTTATTTCCAGGCAAAAACAGAGTTTGTACAGTTCTAACAAGCTTGAAAGTATGATAACTACTGTATTAGTCTTCAGGAATAGTTCACCAGACTTCTTGAAGGACTTTCAAATCTTTTCTTTGGATGTTGGCTGCTTGATCTCAGACTGCTTCAATAATAATTAGCTTAAGCTAACTCTATTAAAATGCATTGAATTGCAACATTTATGTTAATATTGTACATGGTCTATTTTCAAACAAAATTAACTAATGAATAAAATGGTGATAAGAGCCAGATGCATCTTTCAGATCCTGAAATATTTGTCAGCCAGTATGAGAATGTTTGTGCTGCTGTAATAATATCTGTGTCATACCAACATGGGAATGACATTTTAGGCATGAATGAAATGTTTCACTTAGTCGATGGATCCATAATCATAGGATTCGTGCCACTCTAAGAATGAAATGTAGTAACTCCAGGTGTAGCTTGTCATGTACTGCAATCACTGGTTAAATAATTTTATTCCACTACTTTGTTTTGTTGATATTTAATCAAAAAGCAATCAGCCGTTGCTATAATAGGTTTTGAACAACAATTAACAAACATCAATTTATGTGATACTAGCTTCTAATAAGTATGTTAGTATTGTTATAAATTGAGGGGTTACCCACAAATCAGCCAGCTGTGGATGGTGTTGTTCTGTCAGACAGATAAATGAAAGTGAAATGTTGCAATACATCACCAATGTCACTGTGGCTTGTAAGCATGTTGTAAGCATGCTCATGCCACTGTTCAGGCCAAAAGCACTGCTGTTCACCGGTATAATCTCACAAAGCTGCAAGTGTTGGTGTTCACTTGACATATTTCCTCACTCTATTAAATTTGGCCTCGTTTTTAGGTCGTATTGGTTATCTGTCGTAACCATGGGACTGTGATGGTGCACATATTCCTGATCCTCAAAATGAGATTGTTTTTCCCCTAATTACGAGATAATGTACGGTACACTAATAGAGCAAAGATGTTTCTTTTGGCGAAGACGGCTTTGGGATTTGGTTAAATCTGCAGGATTAGAATTTACCAACGGACATTTAGGAAGTTTAATCTTGTCATGTTTTAGCACCACCTGTGTGTGCAAACTTTTGCAGTCAGGAGACTCGGGAACCTCACATAAACATACACACACATTCTTACACACACAAGCTATAGACTTTCTTCCTTTCCTCCACCCTCTGCTATCTATCCAGAGGTCAGTAACATCCTGCAGTGCTTTCTAGATCAATAGGTCATGTCATTATGCTGCCAGTGGAGTTTCAACCACGACCCAGCACAACCTCCCAGTACTATCTCTGCACACTAATGATCACAAACACACACATACACAATTTAGGGGCCACTTTTTGTCTGTTACGAACACTTTCCCTGTTTTAATGTTCATTTCTCTGTGGGATTTCATAATGGGTCTCTGTCTCGCGCGCTCACTCTGGCGATTGCACACACACACACGCGAACAGTCTTTCTTTTTTACTTTTGTGTGCCCATTATCACCTTTTAGCTCCCATACCTCTACAGAAGCTCACCAGCAGTCAGTCAGCAGAACTGATGAATCTACTGAACACATTTATTAGATTTTCTTCTAAAAATCTGCTCATCATATAAGTTCAGCGAATTTTTATTCTGTGTGGTGCTTTCAGATATGTTCGAAATACAGTCAG
>VURO01021564.1:26211-39355 GCA_015108175.1 Pelvicachromis taeniatus
ACAGTCAGAGGTAATGGAAAAAAAAAAAAAACAGGCAAGTAACGGGTGGTTGTACTGTTAACCTAAACCCTCGACTTGTTCTGAAAAAAAAAACCCTTTGAAGCCAGTTCCCTTTCCTTTAATCTGTGTTTACACTTTTTTTTCTTTCCTTGGGGCGGTGGTGCTACTAATGAAGTTAGTCTGGCATGGAAGGAAAGCAAGGGTCAAAATGAAAAAAATTAATCCATCTCTCTCAGAGAGATATAAACCCAGTGAGCTAAGTCATGGAATTAAAGCTAGTTAGCGTGCTGTTTTTAAATTTTTCACTGGCAACAACAACAACAACAACAGTCAGTGCGGCCTAAAAGTGAGACGCAGTTATGTAAATATTTTGTACACTGGGCTTTACTGATAAGTGTCAGAACTCGAGAGACATTTTCACTTGAAAAGGCTGATCCGTTTACACACCATAACTTTTACTGGCATATGTGAATATGAAATATTTAGTCTAATTTAAAAAAAAATTTATCATGGACATAACAGAAATATGCCGAATTCCTCCAAAACAGACGCAGGCCGAATAGAAAACAGTTGTCATAACGGGGTGAGTTTGTGCAACTGTACATGTAAATGAATGAAGATGTTGTTTGGTGACTTCTAAAAAGCCTCGATGACGGTTATGTTGGTTTCAGACTACACCACAGCAGTGTTAATTATGGCCAGACACTGACGATGTGGAGCATTGCGTCAGGTCGGGAACAAAAATAGACCCCGTGCACATCAAATTGCAGTTTTATCTTACATAATTAGGCTGACCAGCATGAGCAGAGATTGCTTTACCGGCCATTGAGAGTTTTGTTGTACTGGTTGGCTCTGTACAACTGTGGACAAGGCAAAGCAAAAGACAAATGATGTTGCTAGTTGGAGCATTGAAAATGGAGCAGACAGCCAGTATCCTTCACGCTGCTTCAGTTGCCATTGTCTGTTTACATTTTATTTTTTGGTGGTGTAATGAGTCGTGTATCAGGTCTCTCAGTCACAAAAAGGAAGATTTTATTTTTCCCTGATCTGACACCGTGACCATCATTGCAGACAAAATGACAGTGTAATCGAAGGCCAGCATTAATTCAGTAATTCAAGTAGAAGTAAGCCGCAATGAATGAAAAGGTTGTTGATCCAACAGCTTTGATGGTTAGCATAAACGCAAGAAAGGCAGAGAAAAAACACATTGAATGCCAACATACTTTGCATTTGCCTTAGGTAAGAAGGAGGGGAAAAAGACAGAGAAGGGGAGCAGCGGCATGCAAGACTGATGGTCCTGCTTGATGCGCCACTGTGTATTGTGAGCAATCCAAGGATGTTTTGCTTCTTAAAAGGTGTTTCAGCCCCCCTCCCTGGAGCAGAGCGAGGTTAGAGGGGTTTCTACTGGGTAAATCACCAGTCAGGCTGAACTAATGGCCCCTGACAGGAAGGAAAGAGGCTGAGAGAAGGTTAAGAAAGGGTTGCAAGGGGGCGATGAGAGGCAGGAAAGGGGTAGGAAAGGTGGCTGGGTGGGAGAGGCAAGTGATTGGACCTAGAGGTTGGGTGGACAGACGGAGGGACTGAGCGCAGTGTGTTTGTGATATAGCATGGGGAGGAAATAGACAGAAGCATTGATGGCAGAAATAAGAGTGAAAGGTTAATTTGTCCGTTTGCGATTACGGAGAGGGCGAGAGGATTTGTGTGGGAGAGATGCTGAAAGTTTCAGACATTGAAATTCCAAGAAGAATTTTGCATCTTGCACTGTCACGCCTCAGCATGCCTGAAGAAACAGGACAGAAACCAGTCAACCCCACTGTGCTTTGCACTATAGTTGACTACATCTGTCGATGTCTTACATTTCTGCTGTTTTTTTTTTTATCTTTCTGTTACAGTCTTGTTGTCTTCTTTGTATTTTGTTTCCTTTCAGCAGCGTCGCCAAAATAAGCACATTATCAGGGGGCTGGTTGATGGTTCTGAGCAAGTTGTCACTTTTTTTTAATCCTTTGCCTCACGTGATTTTTCCTCTGCATCTCTGTCATTGCCATATGCCCCCTTTCTTTCTGTGTAGTTCACTTTTTTTCCGCTCTATGCAGATTTCTTTGTCACCACATTTGACAGTCAGCTCTGATGACACAGCAACCCCTGATCTGCTTCTAGACCCAGGGGCATTGTACTGCATATATGTGTGCTCGTGTGTGTGTTTGGGGAAGAGCATGCCTATTTTATTTTTCAAATGCATAACATTTTGTGTATGTGTGACAGTCATAGACACAGTGTTGTTGGGTCAGCTAAACTCACACTCTCTATACCCCCTTGAACTGTGATATGGGGGAAATATTTGACTTTAACTTGTAAGATTTTGATTAAATTTACTATCCCCTCATCTTCATTATTTTTAAATTGCAAGGGGATGAGCTCACACTGATGCCATTTTAAAAAAAAATATATATATTATATAACCTCTGAATCCATTTATAAATGAGTAGTGGACTCGGGAAGCCATCTCATAGCAATTCTTGTGTTTATGTTCACCAAGTTTGTAACAACTTTTAAGATATTAATCATGCACAAATATTAATAGCATTTTTCACAGCTTTACTTCTTTTTGAATTATAATGATCAGTTTTTCATATTCACGTTAACATTGATTATAATGTCTGATCTCTTTATCGATTTACAATGACTTTGACAGATTGGTGACCGGTCCATGGTGGCCTCTCACCCCTTTACTGATGGAAATTTTGGATATGTCGAAGGGTGAGAGGCCAACATTTTTAAAGATTGCCTTTTCCTGGCTTGTGAGAAGAAACTAGAGCTTTCTGTGTAGAACACAGAAATCCCCACATGTCCAGGTGGAGGTGATGAAGGTGGCGTTTCTGTGCTAATCATTGAATTTCTGCGCTACCCTGAAGGGAAGAGGAGTTAGATAAGGAGAGTGGGTAAGCGTGATGAAGAAAAGGTTGAAAGTTAGAGAGAGTAAGGACTAAAACATTGTTCTGCTTTTATTCCTTCTCATAGCCTACAGACGGCTTTGCAAAATGTCATCTCCTTGCAGCAGCATTTTACTGTCACCGTGGGACTACTCCTGCTTGTGCTGTTGGTCCTTGCCAGCTGTGAAGATGAGCTGAAGTGAAACTGAGTGTTAAAAACAACAAAAAAATGTCCTCTGCAGCCACCAACTGTTCTCTTGCTGTATTTTTTGGTCTTTGATGGGTTTTTTGGTGCTCGTCACATTGGTGTTAAATGAGCTGCTGTTTTCTTTCTCTGCTCCAGCTCACAGACAGCATTTGACCTATGCATGTTGAGCTACGTGTTGTTAGGCTTTCGGAGGAATGCATGCAAACATCTTTGCATAGGTTGAAAACCCCTCTATGTATGTGCAGGCCAATGGACAGAACCACTGTACCAAAAACAAGCATTAGGGAAATATAGGAAAGGTAGAGGGACAAAAGATGGGATTAGGGAACTACAGGAAAAGTAGGGAAAGTGAAATAGACAAGGTTATAGGTTATAGTGGGTTGACGAAAGTAAAGGAATACAGGTAAGTAAGCACAGGTGGAGAGATGTGACAGGATGAAGATTAAGATAGAGAAAGGATGTAGTCAAAAGAGCAGCCATAAGGTGGAGAAAAGCCAAGCAGGCAGACAGCTAATTTCTGTGTGGATGTGGCCAGAACTTTTTTTTTTTTTTTAATTCACACTAATTATTATAGCAAATATGTGTAATGTGGTTCAGGCTGACAAAGGACTGTAGTGATGTAAAATATACAGTGGCCCTGAGAGGTCAAACACACTGCAACTTAAAAAACACACCAGCAAATAGAAAAATGCTGCAAAAGCACACATAACACAATGGAAGCAAAAGCAAAAAAATCTCACAAAACACAACAGAAGTGTTTCTCGGGGCACACTAATGCGACGGAAGAGGTGAGGAAGTGACAGAAACCAAAGCATGTGAAGGCTTGCACCGAGACACGCTTAAAAGAAGCCAAGGATTCACCTGTGTTGTCAGGAAGACAAAGGTAGTGTGTGTTTTAATTGCACGATTCATATAATACATGTTTGCCACTAGTCATTTACTGTTAACTTGTTACTTCGCAGATGTTCCGTCACATTTCTTTTCCCCCAGAAAAACTCTTCGGTTGTGTATTGTGAGGTTTCTTTCGAGCTTTTGTGGTGTTTTGTGTGCTTGGCAACATTTTTATATTTGCTAGTGTTTTCTTAAGTCGCAGTGGATTTGATCTCTCAGGGCCACCATTAAAAATAAGACGGACTGATCTGTGCGCTTTTGGGTATGAGCCATGTTAGCATTAGCTAACAGGAGTTTGTAAAGCAACAATATGCAAGCACTGTCAGCAAAATGCATGTATGAAAAGTGGAGTAAAATTGTCCCTGTCAGTGCTTTACTCCACTGTATGAGTAATTAATTACCTGTGGCCTGTTCAGCTTCAGTGCCTTAGGGTCTTTTCACAAAGAACGTGGCATGCAGCCCACAATCTGTATAGACTTGGCTCTTGTTCTCTGCCTGGACTACATACATTTTTTGCGGCTGCTCATGCTCTTCATGTGTACGTGTCCACTGCCTGTTATTCTGCATTACTGTCGGTTGTATGAAATCTCCCTTGCCGCCGTGATTGCGTTGTACTTTGCTCTATGCAGTGGGAAACAGTTATTGCGCGTGGCAAGCCATAGAAAAGAATGAAACCGCCGCTGCTTTCTATGCTAACGGACCCTGAGTCATCTTAATCTTTTCATGCCAAACAGTTGGGAGGAAATTGGTACACTGTGACACACCGTGCATTGCAACACATGCTTATAGTAATAGATATGATGCAGGAATGGGATCGGTTTTACCTGCACAGTCATTGTTTACAGGTCTGCAACACACTGAAGAGGGTTCCATGCAGCCGCTATAGGAACATTAAAGCGGCACCTTGCCACGCACGTACGGGTATTGATTCAGGATATCTACAATTCAGGTCTTTATTAGTTAAAACAAAACGGCTTGATTCATTACAAAGATGGTAATAATAAGCTTGTTTATCCATTTCACTTAGATTTGATTTGATGTAGGTATAATGAAAAAGTGTAAAATGCAGCTTGCAAAAATTTTAAATAAAGGATTGACAACAACAAAGTGAATTGGCCGGCATTTACATGACGTTACAAAATATTGAACTATTGAATTATTAAAACACACCATATGCAAAGACTGGCCCTGAAATGTGTTTAGGTCAAGTTTGTGGGAGTTGGGACAATTGTAAAAAGAGATGTAATTGGACACACAAATATACAAACAACTCTCCAAATATAGTAGTGGAAAACCTTGCCCTCCTTTTAGATCACTTGCATTAAAATGCACGAGTTGATCTAGGTGATTGAATTCAACCAGGCCAGCAGCCATCTGAATTAATAAAGGCTTGAAACGATCTTCAAGTGTCCATACTAGTAAAAGATTGTCTATATCATGTTAGATGTTAACGATACTGTGCTGAGAAGATTACAAATTCGAAGAACATACTAAGTAAACACCATGTACCATTAATTATAGATTAAATAGCATACAAGGAAACCATTTATTTACTGCTGCCGAGCTACTGGCCTTGACAAAAATCCTTAAAAAGTAAAACGCATCAAAAATTTATCAAATGAGCTGTAGCCTTCACCGGTTAACCTGTAACTTTATATCAAATATGTATAAAACCCATGTTGCCCCAGTCTTCCCACAACTGATTTTATATAAAACAGTGCACGCAGCCAACCTCATTGGTGGTGGTATGGTAGCCTGGGTGCTAGAAATAGCTGTTCAGCTGGAACAGATATCCACACACAATCTTTCACAAACTTCAGTCCAGGAATCTGAGAGTATTTATTTATTGCAAAGTCTGCTATGATGCATGACTTGGAGAAGGTGGCACTAGCAGAAAGGTGGGAGGACAGATGAGGATAAGATTTCCTTGGGCGTTATCAGGATGGACAAGATTGTAAATCAGTATATGTGAGGGACAGGTCAGGTTGAGGGGTTTGGAGACAAAGTTACAGAGACAAGGCAGAGATGGTAGGAGAAAAGAGGAAGACCACAGAGAAGATTCACGGGTGTAGTGAAGGAGGACATGCACAGGATTGGTGTGACAGAAGAGGACGCAAGAGACAGAACGAGATGCAGACAGACGATTTGCTTGGTAACCCCAAAGGGAGCAGTCTAAAGAAGAACAAGAAAAAGAAGTTTGAGACCTGGCTTATCATTAGCACAGAGAACAATAGCAGAGCAAGAAGGCTTCCGGACTACGGGTCAGAAGAATTCACTTAACTTTATCACACTTCTGTGCTGCAGCGTTCATTAATATGGCTGCTGCAGTAAACAGAGCCAATCAGTTAGTGACTTCGAGTGTTGTGAGAGAGAACTAGACTCCAGCACCTTTTCTGTTCTTAGTTGTCAGGCTTTAAGAATGTATTTTTTTTTTATCTCCCTTTATTTAGTCTATGGTTGCTTGAGGGTTTTGTGCTGTAATTTATTATTTTAATGATTAATTAAAATGCAGTCAATATATATACAAAGTTAGGAAAGCTTCATACATAAAACAGTGATATCTTCTCCAGCGGGAGGAACATAGCTTACGTATCCAGCACTTACTAAATGGATACTCGGCTGAAAACTAAATCTATTGTAACTGTATTCTAACTGTAGCAAATGATCAGTTAAAAAATTAATCATGATTACTGCTTTTTGTGTGTTCAGAAATCAACAACAGAAAAATGCTACTCTTGATAATAAAATCAAGAAAGTGGGTTCGAATAAATTGTGGATGTTTGTGCCAAGTGTCTGGCCGTGTGTGTGTGAGCGCTGACTTATACTCTGTCCATCGGCTGTCCTGAAGCATTTAGAAACTTTCTCTTGCATCACATCTTTGCGGTTATATGCTCTTTCATAAGAAACAGAGTGGTAGAAAACGGAAACAAGGATTGCCAGCTGTAACGCTGCAGGCAAACATCTTTGTCACTCAGTCCCCTGTCACCGTCTCTTTATGTATCTCTCGGTCTCAGTCCTTTCCATTCAACCCCCCCCCACCCTCTTCTCTCCTTCTCTTTTTGTGCTCTTGCTTTTGTTCAGACCGATTATTAGAGATTCCAAAAAAACAGCAGTCAAAAGAACTGGTCAGCCGTTCCTGGTCCCACATGAAGACTAGAGTTTTAGAGGAGATATTATTTTTGTCTTTCTTACTTTATTACAGTTACATTTTTTTAATTTATTAAGTTTAGCCCCGTATCATAAATATGTCTCCATAGTGTAGGGATTTGCCCAACAAGCAAAAGATTGCTGGCTTAATCTGCCAAATCAAACATGCCTGCTATGGTGATCCTATGTGGAGAGGCTGGAAGTAGCGCTACAAGTTTGTCCTTTAAAAAAAAAAAATTGCATTATATATATATTGTATGCAATTTCCTGGGCTTAACTGTAGGAGTGTGGCATTTGCATTTTAAAGCTGTTTCTGTGAACTCGCAACATCTGGTCAAAGGAGCTCTCGATGCATGTGAAACACACCATCCTCAGGCTGTAAAAACACAGGAAAGCCATCAGATAGAAAGTAGGAGGGAAAAAGAAAAGAACACTTCAGCTTCACAACACAAAAGGCTGTCCACTGAACGGAGTGGGGTGGGTGATTGCCGAATCATCTGCCCTGTATGCCTGGTAGAATAATCTTCTATTATAAAGAAATATCCCTTCACAACATTGAGCCAAGTGAAGAACACTCAGTAGGAAGTAAAGAAAACATCATTGTCCAATTCTTTCTCTTTTGAGGGAAACACTTCACCACGAGGGGCAAACCATTTATCAGCCTTAAGAATGAAAAAGGCCAGGCTAAGTTAACCAAAAATATTTGTTAAGAATCAGACCAGCTCTGGAACAGAGGTATTTGAAACTTGTGTTAACCTATAACAGAGTGATTTGTGTCTTTGAAACACAATGGAAGCAGGGCGGTGTGTGCATATCCGTGCTTTCCAGTGGCACTGGGTCGCTGGTGTTTATTAGTGATTTGTGAAACAGAAGGCAGAATGAATTCTAGAGTGTACAGAAATATACTTTCTACATAGATCAGAAAAATATGGTAAAGCTGATTTATAGTACCTGACAGGAAGTGGACAATGACTGAAATTCTACAACGAAACCCACCCAGTGCAGTTTTTGAAGATGAAGAGTAGAATATTCTGTAGAGAGGCTAGATCAGTCAAGGTAATTGAAATCTCACCAAGTATGCATTTAATCTGCTGGAATATAAACTATAAGCAGAAAGTAAAAAAAGAAAAGAAAAGGAAAGTGAAGACAGCTGTATTTAAGGCCTTTCAATGCGAGGGTTTCCACACACAGTGGATGCCCAAACCAATACGAGGACGTGGGCTCAGCTAGTGAAATGATTATTAGTGTGTCCACTGGATTTGAACCCCTGAAAGTCAGCAATGAAACTGTTAATTAGAGATGAGGGTCTGTACTTCGACCACATCCCAAGCTATCGACCACGACAAAGGCCATCCAAAAATATCTTGGCCTAACTGGATGTGACATAAATCTGTTCCAAAGCCAAGTTTCTAAGGCATTCTCCTGCTGTGCACAGATGGCTTCAAACATGTTATCCAAGCATTCAACAAGTCTGCACTGTATTGCACTGTAACAGAAATATAATCCTCTATTTTCAGTTTCTTTCTCTTTCAGTGATTTACATTTTTGAAACGTGTCTGCGTTGTTTCTGACTTATTTCTTCTGCTCCTCAGGCTACTTTTCTTTTCTTTTCTGACCTCTTCTGCTCTCCTTTCCACCTCCTCCCGTCTTATTCTCCACCTATTTTATATTACCAGTACTTGTTTACCATATTAGCATACTTTATGATCACATTTATATTTATAAGTAAGCCATTCGGCAATTCTAATTTCATAGAGAGAAGAAATTCCTGCTGTCAGTGTATCAGTTCAGCAATGCAAAAGCATAAAATATGAGTTTCTACTGTGCTTCAACTAGTTAGTGACTTAGATCCTGACACTTTTAAATTTATATTTTATGATTCTTTTCACACATAAGGGATTAGTAAACAACTTTGGGCATCCATTTTTATTTGATCCGTCTTCCTCCTGTCTCGTTTTTGCATTCTTACCATCTGTCTCTCAGTTGTACTTCATACAGTCTT
This sequence comes from Pelvicachromis taeniatus, assembly GCA_015108175.1. Taxonomy (NCBI): domain Eukaryota; kingdom Metazoa; phylum Chordata; class Actinopteri; order Cichliformes; family Cichlidae; genus Pelvicachromis; species Pelvicachromis taeniatus. The sequence continues at coordinate 35,390 of VURO01021564.1, forward strand.
CCCCCAAGCCCCCAATACTCCTTCCTTTTTGAAGGACTTTCGCTTCAACAAAATATTCACTACTTTGGGAAAAGGATAGAAACACTGCAAGGCTTTTCCCAAAAATAAACCTGTCATGCTGATGAGGTATATGCGATTTGTGGAATATGTTTAAGTATGTTGGGAGGCGGTGCACATTAATATACCTACAGGTTTGTACCTCTAAAAGCAACACAGTAACACATTACCAACTTGGCGTTGCTGCAGAACTTTTGTCTTGGCCTTCACGTAACCTCTGTTGTCTCCCGTTGGCATTCTTGCCATCTGCTGTACACGGCATTCTGTTTCACCCCGTAGAAAGAACATGATGCTTTTCACACATGAGTCTGAGCCCATTCGGGTTTTATGAGATTTTCTTGTGTATTATCATTTTATCCTTTTGCCTCAGTGATTTCTTCCTTTAAAAAAAAAAAAAAAAAAAGGATTTCAAGATCTGAATACTGATACATCAAGAATCCTACAGGCCAGAATATTTACAGAAACATTATCTCTAACCCAGCAAATGGTTGGGTTAGAGGTACTATATCTATCTCATGTAATATATTATTTAAATAGCCCAGAATGAAAAATGCAGCTATTTGGTGTTTCAGTATACCATAACTTCATCCACTCGTTTTCTTTCACGTGTTCAGTTAAGGGTCACGGGGGACTGGGGCCTAACCCATCTGGCACAGAAAGACAGACAATTATTCACACCTATGGCCAATTTTGATTTGCCAATTAACCTAACCCAAATGTGTTTTTGGATCGTGGGTGGAAGCTGGAAAACCTTGAGAGAACTCACACAAGCGTGAGGAGAGAATGCAAACTCCCCACAGGAAAAGCACCAGCTGGGATTTGAACCTCGGGAAGTAAAGCAAGAGAACTGTGCCACATACACTCAGGTGGTGTCTAATGGAGTTGAAACTCATGATCCATTCAGAGTCTTTAGCAGGATTAAAAAAAGGAGTCGTAAAAGTGATAGCCCAAACCCAACAATTAAATGAGACTGAGACTTCCTAAATGCACAGCGGCAAGTTCACATTACCTTTGAAAGGATCCTGTTTTTGCAGCATGCCAAAACTATTGCGTGGTACCATGTACTCCATCACTAATGTATTTAAGATTTGTGATGGTTTTAAAGAAAGTGGACCCCAAGCATTTCACTATATGCAAATTAGTACTACTAGTGGAAATATGCTGCTTGTGTATTTTAGCCTGCATGATTTCATAGTGGAAAACAAATACATCATGCTTGTGTAGGCAGTGGAGGTTCTCTCACATGTCACTGTTACTGATGGAAATCAACAAATAATTTTTCCAAATGATCAGTTTATTATTATAAAAGTTTCTTCCCCAGAGCCAAAGACGATGCCTTCACTGTCTTACCGGGCAAAACCCACGTTTTTGCAGGTTTTAATACGATAAAAGAAAAGGAAAAACTAAGAATGGCCAAGACTTGAGAAAAATGTATAATCACTGGTGAGGTTTCACATGTTGAATCAAATTAAACATCAGGTTCTACTCCTGTCAGTGTGTATACATCATATCTTTTAAATTTTAGCTGATAATAGTGACTCATAGAAATGATACAGCTGGACTGCTTGTCCGCCTTGTTCATGGTTGAAAATAAAATTGTATCAAACCTCAGCAGAGACAGGGTATAGTCCCTTTGTAACTCTTAATTGGGCAACTGATTAATTAATGGATAGAAGAAGGAGTGAAACAAAGAAAGAGAGCAATTCCTAACAAATTAAAGATTGAGACTAGTGTGACATTTTACTTTATAACTGACTAATAGCTAATCAATTTACAGAAAGTTGGAGGTTAATATTCACGGCTAGCGAGTCTCAGCGTTGGAATTTCTAAAAGTCGGAATTGATCTCAATCCAATGACCATTAGTTCAATTACTAAATAAAATAGTCTCAGTACTGAAACCACTGGGGAAAAATACACTATTGTGAATTCAATCTCTGACTTGTAGCTGCAGTCTAATATGGCAAGGAGAAAGCGCTCCAGCTTGTGGGTACCAGGTGGGGGACACAAGCTGCTGTATATCTGTGCAACTGCATAATGGTCTGCAAGCCATTATAATAGATTGCGTGGTCTGTTGACTTGCTCATAAATATTGATGGCATTCAGGAGGAGAATACTTTCTGATCCTAAGTTGATGTGGCAAAAGATTTCCAAGATGGGGATGGCAGGTGTGAATGCAAACCAGGTTTGCTGAGTGGGCAAAATATTAAAATTAGTATCTTTTTGTTTTGTTGTTGTGTGCTCATTAATATTCATTCATGGAGGCAGGTGTAGTGAAAGAGGAGACATCAGAGGGTTTCATAATGCCCAGTGGAGCCAAGATGCCTTGACATTAGAGTGGGTAGAAACCAGTCTGACAGATGCTGGGGGCAGGGAGGGTTTGCACCTGAACGTACGCACTTTTCATAGACGGTGAGTAAAATGTGTGCTCAAGAAACTGTGCTAGAACGTGCATGTTGTTCTTTTGACCTTCTCTCTCCTGTCCACACACTGCAGTCTGAGAAGAACTCTGTAGATTATACACACACACATGCTAACCTCCTGTGAGTGTGCATGCTAAAAGGTCAGTCACACAGGTGACTCATCGCTGTTTATCCTGTACTAGTCTCTATTCTCCACCTTTTCTCTGGAAATACACATCCAGAGACACGCGTGGATTAAGTGGTATTCATGCGTTCCATGTATAAATCATACATAGGTGCAGTGCTATGTGTTTAAGCACCGGAGTGAACCGATGATGAGCACAGACGTGCATGTTGAGTTGTTGCTTGTATTTATGGCAAACTTGACAGTACACTACATTAGTCAACTTTACCTGATCACATGACAGGTGAACTTTATGAATAGATCATGAAGTCATCTTTCTGTCCAGGCATATCTTCACCTTTGCCTGTCTGACTATCAACATCAGTCTCTTCATATTCTTCACATCTCAGTGCTCTCCCTAGATGTGTATACTTTCTGATTCTCCCACCCATGTGAGTTAATTTTCAAATATTTCACAATAAAAGCAGAGAAAACACAATATGAGCTAGTGTTTGTATGGATTTATGTACATGATGTATATTAAAAGCACATAGAATGTGTTTGCTAAACAAAAGGAATCTTTCACTTATACAGTAGATACCATTTCCACAACTATCACAAATTCATAGATATCCTGACCAACTGTGGTTAACTGATAACTGTGGCGGGGCGTGGTCTGCGGTGCCGCTGCAGGGGAGGCAGACGCGCCTGAGCAGCATCCACAATCACGACTCGACGACTTAGAGTGTAGGCTAACTCCTGTTGTTGTTGTTGTTGGAGAGTGAGCTGTGAACGGAGAGCTGCATCTGTTTTTTGTTACAGCAACCGTGAAATATAAAGTAAATGCTGAAAAGCTTGAAAATGTCTTCGGGTCTGCCGTGGTTTGTTTACAGTGGTGCCGAAACCCAGGAGTGTGGCACGGCAGACCCAGGACATGGCCAGCCAGGGAAGGCACTGGCCCAAATGGTGACCAAACTCGCGGCCACACAACAGGAGCCGGCAGTGTCACGTCACCGGCGGGAAGACCTGCAGGGCCAAGCATCATATGGAGGTGATTGAGAATCTGGCAGCTTGGATCCGGTCCTGGCCGACACTGCCGCTACCATCGCTGGCGTTCCCCGACGGCGTGGGACTGTTCTGGTCAATACTGCATCAAGTATCAGGGTCATAATTCAGACAAGGTTATACCAGAAGTTTTAAATAATTAGACCAATAACTCTTTAACTCTCAAAACAGAAGCCATGAGACTGACTTTCAAAAAGGTAAACCCTCACAAAGCTCCGGGACCGGACGGCATCCCAGGCCGGCTTCTCAGAGCGTGTGCCGACCAGCTGGCAAAGGTGTTCACCAACATCTTCAACCTCTCCCTGAGGCAGTCAGTGGTC
>VURO01021567.1:0-14597 GCA_015108175.1 Pelvicachromis taeniatus
GCGCTAGCGGGCTAGTAGCGCTAGCGGGCGGGCTAGTTGCTAGTAGCGGCGGTGCACGGCCCGCCTTGCGGGGGGAGGGGAGGGCAACGGAGAGACTGCTCCACCCACCAGCCTCGGAAGAGCCCCGCAAAGTGGGCCGCGCACCGCCGCCCGACCGACCCAGCCCTTAGAGCCAATCCTTATCCTGAAGTTACGGATCTGACTTGCCGACTTCCCTTAGCTGCCTTGTTCTAACATGCCAGAGGCTGTTCACCTTGGAGACCTGCTGCAGATATGGGTACAGGCCCAGTGAGAGCCAGCTTGCTAATCTAGTCTCTTTTTCGGCCAATTCGTACGGCACTTCTTTGGCTGGCGGACGGACATGTGACCAACATATCACTCTTTTCCGTGTCTGATCACATGCCTTTCCGCCAGGCAAAATGGCGGAACAAACCAAAACAAATCATCTTACGATGTCACAAAAATCATGAAAAAGCCTTAGAAAAGCCGCAATAAGCCGCAGGGTTCAAAGCTTGTGCAAAAAGTAGCGGCTTACAGTCCGGAAATTACGGTAACTGTGTGATGCTTTCATGTCAACACGGGCCAAAATCTCAGAGGAATGTTTCCAGCACCTTTCTGAATCCATGCCACAAAGAATTAAGGTTGTTCCGAAGACAAAAAAAGGTGGGGAGGTGATGTGTGTGGGGGGGTCCAACCTGTTATTTGGAGTGAGTGTGTACCTAAAAAAGTGGCCTGTGAGAGTACGTCACTTGCAGATGTTATTTTTCGGTGTTTTTTCATATTCAATCTGTAGGAGTTTATCTTGTTTTCTAACGGTAATTCTTGATAAAGGTCAACATCTCAGTGACAAACTGACTAAATAAATTTTTTTTAAAAACAACCCACACACACACATATATTTATCAGTATTATCATCTTTGTCTCCAAATATTTTTAGTCAGCAAAGCCAAAAGGTTTAAAAAAGGAGGTGTATTTGTTGTTTTAGTTCAAGAAACTCCTTTTGGTTCTACTGACTATGATCCTTTTTTTTGGCCTTCAGCGAACTAATAGACACAAATACACTGTTTGAACTGACACAACAGAATCAATGAATCTTTGATCCAAGCCTTGCAAAACATCAAGATCATTTGAAGATAAATGAGAAGCAACAAGGACATATTTAGGGTCTGCTATTGAAATTACAACTTGGTATCCAGACACTAATTTAAGGGTTAAGGACCAGTTCCAGATTTCAAATATGAACGTGTGTGCAAGGGTCCAAATAACTGTTCCTTCCAGAGGGTATAGCAGGCTGGTTTTTAACTTGCTGGAAACAAGCGACATATTGCATAAGACAATTTCAGTGAAAAGGTTCTGCACATATTAAGAAAAAAAACTGGATAACAGCTGCATCAAGGGTGTCAATCAAACAGGGGCATGCAAAGTGAGAGAAATTTAAAACACACGCAATCAGGTCTCTGGTAGGCTCTTCACACCTTTAAGTGTAAAAGCGGTTGTTTTTAAAAAAAAACAACAAAAAAAACTTCTACCTAGTAAAACCACCGCTTTTTAAAAAATTTACATACAAAATTGTGATCTACCAGGGATCTTCAATGACAATAAAAAAGAAAAAGGTTCACAGCAAACCAGCGAGTCACAGAGCGACAAGAAGAGAGTGACAAAAAGGTAGACAAAAGGTTGGAGAAAATGGAGAGAAAAAAAACTGACACAGCGTCTTGATCACACCGCTCTGCTGTGTCTGCGCTGACTGCTCTACAGTGGCACATGTGTGACATCAGAGAAGCCCAACATGGCTGCCAGAGGAGCCCAGCGCAATGTAAAAATGAGGACGCATCTTTCAGCATCAGTGCCCCACTGTCTACACACAGGAGTATACAAACTCACACATGCACACACAAACACACCCACGCAGACAAAAGCATACAGAGAAAGCAGTGCCTGCAACGAGTGAGTGCCCCGAGTACATTTTTCAATTAGAGCAGACTGAATGATAACTTTAAAATACAAACTAGAGGCAAAGATAAATATATAAAGCAGCAGGGGACTGAAATGCATTTGATATCCGAATCAGGAAAGCCAAGCAAAGGCCACATGTCATGCCAAAAAATAAAGTGTATCACAAAAGATGGTTTGGTCTAGCAGCAGCGCACGTTTATTTTGAGATCTTATACGCAACCCCCCCTCATCCACCCTTTCCCCAACCAAACCTCTCTCTCTCACATACACACGCACACACACACTTTCCTGTGACCTAAGAACCTTCCAGTGAGCACCATACCAAGCCTAGCACACATGTGCTCAAATAGCATGTAACCTTGGATAACCTCATCGCACTGGTAAAGCACTGAAGTGGGCTGTGGCTGATCCTACGCTTGTTTATCTCCGTCTCAGGAAAGAAATGAGCAAAGAACGTTGAAATAACCATCGCACATCATGAAAATCCCCTGGAGTTTACATAATGTGTGTAGAAGCATAGGTGTTGGCCACACAGATATAGGAAATGCGCTTACATCATGTAAGGTTTCCAGGAACCGATCAGTTTTATCTGCCTCTTGATGCATGGGTCCCTTTGCCATGCTGTTATATAATTCCTTGAGACAGATTAAGAAAAAGAAAAATCACATCTGGAATTTTTTTTTTCAAATGACTTTTCTCTGTCTGCCAGGTTATTCATATTGCTAATGGACATGAGGCTTGTTAATGAGAAGAGGATTTTTCCTCCTCCTTAGATCAGCCTTTAGATCAGTTAGAAATCCTGATAAACCCACCACACCAGCTGCGTTTTAGCACTTTTAGTTTGATCTTTAACTGACTTGCTTGTTGAGGGTGATTCTTCATTAGCAGCATTCCTTTTCCCCTCTGATAGCCCCCATTTTGAGCTCTTTCCCTGTCAATGCGCACACAGTTCACACACACATACTTGTAGATCACATAAGAGCAAGGACGGATAATGTGTAACTAAAAACCTCACGCCTTTGTTTTATTAGTTCTGAAAGTAACATTTGTATCGGTTATATTTGACTGTAACTTTAATGTTAAACCATTTTATGGATTTGTGGCAAATGATGTCTTGCAGCCGACCTGCAACAGCTTTAAGAGAGCACGCTGTGAGAACCAATGGGCTTAGAGCAGAGAGGTTTAGATAAGAACCAGTGAAACCACTCTGGTAGGTCAAGGCTATACATGCCAGAGTCTCGCTTCACTAGGCTGAAGATGAGGAAATAGTCACCTTGACTAAATGAACTTTTGAGAAAAAAAAAAAAAGGTCAAGCTTTTCAAACACATCTGTGCTGGATGATGTTTTGTATGAACAGAAAACAAGCTAAGCATGATGATGATTGGTCTTTAGGGGATGCAAAGGGATGGATTTTTCTTTTGGACTTTTAAAATGAAGCCGGCTGTTTCTAACACTGTTTCCCAACACTGGCTAATTGTTATAGTCATTGCGAGTACAAGCCAAGAGGAATGCCTGCCCATCCCTAAGCATGGCTCTGCTGGAGGTTTCTTCCTGTTAAAAGGGAGTTTTTCCTTCCTACTGTCACCCAGTGCTTGTTCAAAGGGGGTAATTTGATACTGTAGCGTCTTTACTTTGCAATATTAAGCACCTTGAGGCGACTACATTTTTGCTTTGGCGCTATAGAAATACAATCAAACTGAAATGAGCTGAAACCCTAAAAAAAAAAAAACCCAAGACAAAATCTGAAATCAAAGTGGGCCCAACAGTCATGAAATCATCAGGTAAGTCAAGTTGTGATTTTGCAGTAATTGCTAGCACATGTTATCTTTGGAAAAGGGAGAGGGAGTGAGGGTGGGCTGTGCTGTGAAAACGACCCGCCTCGGATTGCTATCTTTTTCCACTGGCCCCTCCCAGCATTTGGTCCCGGCTGTTAAGACATGAAGAGCACACGCAGGACAGGTCATCACCACAGAGGAAGGGGGGGGGGCTTTCCCCCTTGCTTATTACCTTGCCTCTAATTAGCGAGCTTTGTTTACAGGCAGGAGTCTTGAGAGAGGCTTGAAGTTTGCAGCAATTTAATTATGCGCAGCACACAGTGAAAGAGCATGGAAAATCGTGTGTGTGGGGTGGGGGGCTGCGAGGATAAATGCCATCCACGGTGCTCTCTCGCTGGCTCTCCCTCTCTCAGTCTGGTCTACTCTTGTGAGAGTGTGTGATTCTGTTGGGTTTATGCATGCGACTGTGTGTGCGCGCGCGCGCATCATCCTCTGAATTACAGGTTCAACTTTCACAGCAAGACTAATGTACCCTCAGTGGGAGTCTGAGAATCTGACAAAATTGCTCTAATCCTTTTCACTCCCCCCCTTTTTTTTTTGCTACCATCTCCAGTTATAATCAAGCACTTTCAAAGACAATTTAGGGTAGGAGGTTCAGGGGTGGTGGTGGGGTGGGGTGGCTCAAAATACTTTGAGACACTCTTAGCAAAAACATACAAGTGGTCTCGCCACACAAGCCTCCTTACAAGGCTACGCAGCTTTAATGAATTTTGAACGGCCCAGCACCACAAGTGAAGTGAAAAAGTGCATCCACTATTAAGTATCATCAAGGAAAAAAAATATCTGATTCTCCATCCTGTTTGAGAATGTGATCCCATGACCGTTTCAGAAACACATCCCCGTCATACTTCTTGGTACTCTGTAATTCTCTGCTATGGCTACGTGCTTCTATTCATGCTGAAAATACTTGGAACAATCAAATGTGCACATGCTCCCTTTCGTTTTTTTTTTTCTCTACTCAAGAACAAATGCACACACGCATGCACAGTCTCTCTCTCACACACACACTCACATATACACAACACAAGCACGACATTCGTGCCATGTGATCTTGCTAGGCATTATGCCAACGGCCAAACATGTCACTTACAAGAAATCTCTGAGACACAGAGAGAGCGAGAGAGGGAGAAATTGTGCACATTTGTCAGTTTGTGAGAGCTCCTTGTCAAGTGTAAGTACAGTACATACACAGGGAGCAGGAGATTTAGCTGCTACAGTTATCTGCAAGTGTAGTGCGGTGTGGGGGCAGTCAATTCTGAGAAAAAACCAGACACGTGATCTCTGAGATCTAATGTGGAATTGTTCTAAGGAACATGCCATGTTTACTGTTCATTGTCTAAATTCTTGGAAGGCTTCCTGAAAAGCAGTTAGTGAGCCAGAGCGGCCCAAATCACTAACATTTCAAGATTCCTAATGGCTTTCGCTGATCCTCTCTCCCTCTCATTTGGTCCCGCATTATTTCGCCCTGTGCTAACATGCATGTTGTGTAAGTTCACAGGAAATGACAATAGGTGTGGAAAAATGTTCTCAGCTGCATTATTATTTCTGTGTGCGCTTTAATCCACTGCAGGAATAACAAAATAAAATTAATACAGTAATAGAGTACAAAAGAAAAAGAAAGAAAAATAAGCCACACATACCTCCAGAAGATATATCTAATCCGCAAATCTGTTTAACTCGAGGGAGGCAGAAAGGCTGCGAAACCTACTGGTGTTTTCCAAGAAAAAAACTTGGCCTCATTACATATGAAATGAGCAGGAGATTCGAGGAACTGCCCAACCCTGTTTAGTGGGTTTGGCAAATACCTTTTGTGCTGCAAACGTGTGCCACTCTAATAGTTCAGCTGTAAAACAGCAGCGGTGAAGCAACACAAGAAATGTGAACCTTCTTGTGCCGACTTAGCATGAAGTCTAAAGGTCTTCACGTGCACTTTTACTCTAACGAGTAAAACAACTTAACCAAACACCTTTTTTAGTTAACAGCAAACACACTGTAATGTATGAAACTTCCAACTTCACTCTCTCTCCGATGAGGAAGTATGCGGACAAACCGCATGTATGCGGTCAATGGGGTCAACAAATTTGCTTAGCATTTTCCTGCTTTTTATGAGCTCAAAATTTATACTTTTAGTGTTTATTTGTGTCATTCCTGTCTGCGCTAACTGAGACTGCACGTTTTACTCTCACTATCTGTGCTAGTTGCGCACATTACATCAGCCCTGGCTCCATCGCCTTGCTGCTTTTCTTTTTAGCAAAAAATAAGTTGTCACATACACATGTGTTTACATACCCACAAGCTATGAAGACAAAAAAAATCCTGTCCCTCGCGCTTCTTTCCTTTAGATTAGGAGTGCCTGTGAATGAGTTGTGTTGTTTTCCAGCCGGTCGTGATGTCAAAACGGGCTAGGCTGTTACACGTCTTTGATGGATATGCAAAGTTTCACATCTTATGGTGTCATCTGATCCAGAGTGGCAATACAATCAGTGCGTTTGGCTGATCCCACCAGCGTGTCTGAACAAAGTTCACACTACGTATACACGTAGCTTTAAAAACCATACATGCCCTGCCTGTATTTTTAGAATTTCCACATCTTTTCCCCAATTCTTGTTTTTACAGGCTTTTACTTAATCACCCTTTTGACAGCTGTATCAGAGCAGAGCTAAAAACCAGAGGGATGCCACATTGAATGAGTGAGTTACCATGTGGCAGTTGCCTGTGCAGAAGTCAGAGAATGCTAAGTTTCCTCTGCTGTATTTAAATTGTTTAGCTGTGCAGCACATTTTATGCCATCATCCTAGCTGAGGTATAATTTGCATTTGGAGTGTGCAACGTTAATTAAGGCTTTACACTTGAAAGCAGAAGCCTGCTAAGGTCCGGCAGCATCAAGGGTGAAATCTTAACTCAGACACTGAGGAAGGGGTGGAGTCTCGCATCAGATGCGTCTAACTACCAACAATTCTTTTCCTGAGCCAGTAAGAATAAAACTTTCCAAACAGATAGAGAATTTGAACAAAAAATAAATTAAAAAAACGGGGGGTTGCTCAGACGGACCACTGCTTTCCCTTACTGAATCAGTGTGAGGCACAGCCTATTTTAAAGCACTTACTATTAGCAAAAGGGCATCGTTTTCCTCACATACCCTCTACATGCACATCTAGTTTGCAAGAAACACCAAAGTCAATTTTACAGCGTTAGCAGTACTGGGTTAGGGAAACAGGAGTCATTTTACTCCAGTATTCTTTAGAAACACCACAAAGAGGAGAAACTACATGGCAAAAAACATTTGCATGTTCCCCAGAAAGATCCAAATACACTGACGAATGTTAAAGTCTGAGCACGAACGAGCTTACCTCCACATTTAGTTAGACGTTACCGTGTGCTGGCTATGCAGATAAATTTAGCTAAAGGAAAAATGTATGTGACCGCCCGATGTGTATCTTTCCCAGAATTCCTGAACGCTTACTAGAAATGCCATGTCTTCACAGTTACCCTTAACTGTTTAAACCTCAGTTCCATGAACAGCAGCCTACATGCCTGAACATACCAGTAGGAGCAGGTTTTTTTCGCCCATCAGGGTTTAACTTGAACAAGTAGCATGTGTGTTACCAAGAAAGCACAGAAGTAACCTATGAGAATACAATGTATGACTGTTGGTATCGCATACCATCAGCAATGACTCATGCTTGTCTCAGGAAAGGAAAATCATAGACACATAAACACACTCCCCACACAAGTTTACACGCATATACAGAGGAAAGTGCGCCAAGCATGAGGGCGAACACACACACACGCACATACACACACGCACGTAAATGAAGCAGCACTAGAGATGGTTGCTGATTTTTCATGCAGTCGACAATGCCCTTGTTTAGTTTTTCTTTAATAAAGCCAGAGTGCAAATGTGCAGTTAAGATGATCTTTAAAGCCAGCAGCTGCATGGTTTGATAACCAGCGTGCTACTGTAAATTTCATTTGGGATTAAACCCTACTTAAATATTTGCTGTGTAAGAAATAACAGGGGAAATCACCTCCAGGTGGCTTTCTACGACTGCTTTACACAGTGATCGAGTGATGAAGTTAACGCCACCCCCAAATTTTTGCAAATCTGCAGAGGAATTTACCGGGAACCTTTATTGTCCTGCAGAGCACCTTTTAATATAAAGGTCTGACAAGCGATGAGGAAAGAATCTCACCGTTTTCCCTCTCCTTCGGCCTTTTCTCTGTCAGCGTGTCCACATCAGTTTTATTTATTGAATCTCTCTTGCTCTCTCCTTGACACTCCCTACCCGCACAGCCCCCGGCCCCCTTGTGGAATGCTGTATAGAGAGAGGCCTATGGAGGAAGGGCATCCCGGGACACAGCTAGAGCACACACAGGGACACACGCATACATACACTAACCCACTCACTGACACACGCAAATACATACACACCCTCTCTCTCTCTCTCACACACACAGGCACGCACACACACACACACACACACACACACACACACACACACACACACACACACACACAGGCAAATACAGCTGTTGAGAGCCATCAGAACCATTTGGCAGATGCCCAAATCAAAGACCACTGGTGTCGGAGGGCCTCCGTTCGGAGAGAAAGAGAGAACGAGAAAAAAAAAGCTCCCATTTTCCATGTATGTTATCTTAAAGGCTGGATATAAAAACTTGGCAGCGTGAGCTAACATTATTGTGAACCGATTTCCTCGTAATGAAGGGAGGGTATGATGAACTGCCCTCATAAAAATCTCTCTCTGTTTTGTCTTAGGGCATGCAGGTACACCTATGGATGCATAATGATTTAAAAGGGCAGCTTAAAATTAAAGTGCAATGCTCCTTCACGCCTTATATCCACAGGGTATATATATACAAGCAGAAACAGATGAGTGTTAAAATATAAAGTTACACTGCAATTTGAAAGGGTTCATTCACCTAATAACCCCACCGAGTGACACCTGTTGAGAACAAGGAAGCTTAATATAATGCAGGCTGCATTGTAACATTATATGATAATGTAACTTGTTGTTACATTACCATAAATGAAAGATAAAATGTATCCAAGATTGTTTTTCAAAAGAAAAAAAAGCATTTTGTCTTCTTAAGACACAAACAATCGACTCACCAGTGGACTAGACAATAATAATTACAGCGACAGAGAGAACGCGTGTGTGCTGGGGGAGGAAAAGTGACAGGAAATGAAGAAAACTACCACAAGCTACATGCCGGGTAGCCACACACTGCACCCATGTACACAAGGAGAAGAGAGAGAAGAGGGGGGTGGGGGGGTGTTGTTGTTTTGTATGTATAGCCAGGTGGCTCCTGCTGGGGGTTCAAGTAAGGTAAATGGAACCACAGCTAACAGATTTGACTCAAGAGCATGCACAAATAACATATATACATATTATTTTTTCAACCCATATATGCCAAACATAAACTTCAGAGCCCCCACAACCCCACCTCTTTTAGCAGTCATGTACTTTTCTAAGCTAGCCAGTCAGTCAGCAAAAGAGGCCAAGTGTTAAAACAAGACTGTAGCCAAATAAACCCCCAAAAAGAAAACCTTGAAACAACAGTCATGAAATTGTAAGCTGATATTCTATAGGTGTTTTTTTTTTGTTTTTTTTTAGCGACTACAACCATTAAAATCATGTCTGCAACGCCAGTACCTCCATCCATGCTGTGCTTCTGAAACCTATAGCATTACAATAGATGCATTATGGGTGGAGATTTATCTTTTTTCCTTTTTTTTTTTTTTTTAACCTCATCGTGACGCAAGACTGATAATAGCTTGCCACTTTCACCACTCAGTACAGTTGAAACTAATGACAACACCAGTTCCTGTGGTTAAAAGCAATGCCCAACATTATCATTAGACTGCAAATTTTGTTTTTGAAGAGGTTAGGGTGAGAAACTACAACTGCTATCAGCCTGATTAAATTCCTTCACAGGCGCGCGGTACAGTTACACATTTTCCGACGTGACTTCGTAAAGTTTAAAGCGCTAACTTAGTTTTGGGTGGCCGTAATGACTGAAATTCCGACTGGCAAAAAATACATAAAATATATGTTTTAAATGTGGCAATGAAGAGAGAGGGAGAAACGAGGGAGTACTGCATGGTAAAACCTATGCGTCATACGAATCAGGCTCAGTAAATATCAAGCCAAGAGAGAGCGAGAGATACAGAAGGGGGGGGGGGGTATATTTACCCGATGCGTCGCTATTCCATAAAATCAGCTGGCCCAGATGTGGCAGGCTCTCTCTTCTTACAACCTATAAAGTTTGGGAGGCGTTTGTTTAAAAAAAAGAAAGAAAGAAAGAAAGAAGAAGAAGAGGCAGGCCCCGTTTTCCCTTCGTCCGCTGGCTCACTCTTTCACTTTATCTCCGGCCGCTCGTTCCCCATCTCTATCCCACTCTCTCTTTCTCTGCCCGCTTCTGTCCCTTAGCAGGAAGTAAACGCAGCTCACATGAACAGTATACGGACTGCATGCAGCCTGACATCATGCAGCACTCGGCAAATAGTTCTTTTTAAAGACACAGACATTTTTGGTCCCGCCAGGTTACTGTAGGTACTCTGTCCTACTGTAGTCTACGCGGCACACGGGCTGTCGGCAGCAGCGGTCGGTCATATCGTGCGCCTTCACGGACACATGAACTCGCTGCACTCTGCGGGCTTTAAAGGTGTAGACTGCTGGCTGCGGAATACTTTTTAACGAGCTCACCGGACAGGTTCGCGCTACTCCACGCCGCCGCTAACGTGTTCCTGAAAAGACAACACACTTGGGAGCACATTTGGGGGGCTATAAGTAGGGCAGGGGAGGGTCGCACGGCTCAATGAGACCCCATTCGGTGTCGTCTACATGTGTGGTTTCTTCACGTGTCATTATGCGATGACAGTCCGGGCTACATGACGCGCATGTGTGCCGTTCTGCTAAATTATAAGCGCCAACTGCTGGCGGTGTGACCTCAAGTCAACTTTTCTTTACTGCAGGCCTGTATCACAGTGTCACAGCACGATAAATCACTGCAGGAGTCTACCACGTGAAATGGCCATATTCGTTTATTTAGATTTTTCCCATTGTCATACTATATTTACCGTACTGACTTGAGTTATTTTATGATCGTCTAATCACATTTTACCTTTCACCTGTAAATTTACACAGTGACATAGCAGTTAAAATCAGTGATTTTACCAGGCATTTTAGTGATTTTATACACCCACCCACACACACACACACATTATATATATATATATAGTCTGACCCACTAGACTTTTTTAGAAAATGCAAATGACTGCATAGATTTTGAACTTTTCAAACTAATTCAAACTATATAAACTATATATATGAAATTTATAATAAAAGGATAGTATAAAACACATGCACACACACACCTAGGTACATATAAACCTCATATAGGCATACGCACACAGAGACATGCACCCCACCCCAGTGTGTCTCCACAGACATGACACACTGCCACACATAACCTCACACAGGCACAGCACACAGCATAGACAAGTACATGCCGATGGACATATAAAGGGCTTTCATCTTCGGCCATGTTTGCAAAGTTAACATATAGTACTGGTTTTTGTAATAATAAAGCTGCTATTTTATGTGAGCATACCTGACATATGCGTTTCTGTGATGGCACGAGCATCACTGGGAGGGGACAGGTCAGGAGGATCCCGGCAAAGAGGAGGCTCTCTGTGAGATAACCTTTTGTGGGACCAGATGTATGGAGCAACAGCGGGTATAAATGTAAATGTGGAGAGGCTGTGCCTTTTGTATTTCTCTGTAGCAGAAGAGAGATAACCCAACCATGACTAAATATCTCAAACCACTTGGAACTCTCTTTTTCATATTCTCCTTCCTCAATTCAACCATTATTACCCACATTTATCATTTAGTTTCACTGATCTTTGATGTAAAATGAGTTACACTTACAAGTAAATTTATTTATTTACAGCATATATATGAGTCAATCATTCTTCTCCCTTTTGATTAGCATATTCACGCATTTTTAAAAAGTAGCATATCCTAATGACTGGTGACCTCTTCAACCACTTAATTAATTTTATAAAGTGGCTGGATTATCTTTAGAGGCCAGAAGAGAGACAAACAGAAAATATGAATGCAGTAA
The DNA here is from genome assembly GCA_015108175.1 of Pelvicachromis taeniatus. Classification (NCBI taxonomy): domain Eukaryota; kingdom Metazoa; phylum Chordata; class Actinopteri; order Cichliformes; family Cichlidae; genus Pelvicachromis; species Pelvicachromis taeniatus. The sequence goes on from VURO01021567.1 coordinate 11,944, forward strand.
TTGTATGTACCTTTGTGAAACTAAGTAGAATGAGTGTAGATATCAATCCGCTGCACTTAAAAATGGATTTGTCACCTTTAATAAACATGAAACTATAATTTTGAGTAAATGAAATATAGAAAACCAATTTTTTGTTGTTTATTTATTTCAATAATAAATCATTAAGGAAAATGTGCTTCTATAACCTGAATGAATGCCAATAAGGTAAATTTCATTTGACTAGATTCCACTAAATGTAACATCTTACACTGTTTTTTATGTAACAAAAATGTACATGTAATTTTCAGCTGTATATGTAACAGGTCTGTTCCTGCGTTGTGTCCTTATGATGAAAGGTAAAAAGAAAGACATCCAAGTAAATAGCTTGCCCGCTCCAGCTCCTACAACCAAATACAAACAGTTGGGAAGAGGGTTAGCTTAACCCACCACAACTTCCAAGCTAGCAAGAATTATCTATTCATGTTAACATTAACGGTGCCTATTACACATATGCGGCACACACGTACTACACATTTATAAGATCTAGTAAAGACAGGAATGATGATGACAATAATTGAACTAAAAAACACACAATCACACAAGTAGTTCAGAAACTGCTGGGATTTTCCCATCTAACCATTTCTAAGAGTTTACACAAAATGCTCCAGCGAGCGGCAGCTTTCTTGGTGAAAATGCCTTGTTGATGCCAGAGGTCAGAGGAGAGTGGGACAGACTGCCTCGACCTGACGGAGCCGCAACAGGAACTCAAATAATCTCTTGTCACAACCAAGTTCTGCAATCTCTGTATGCACATCAGACCTTGAAGCACCGAGGCACAGATTAAACAGCAGAAAGCTGGAAAAATATTGCCTGGTCTGATGCGTCTCGATTTCAGATGTTAGGGTCAGAATTTGGCGTGAACAATATGAAAGCACGGATCAATTCTATCACGTATCAATTGTGGTGGTTTAACAGGGCAGGGGATATTTTCTTGGCAATCTTCCAACCACTTAGTACCAGTTGAGCGTACTTTAAATGGCGTACCCTGCCTGAGTATTATTGGTCACCATGTCCACACTGTATCCATTTTCTGCTGGAAGCCGCTTCCAGCACTGTCAAAAGCTCAAATCATCTGAAACTGGTTTCTTGAACATGACAATAAGTTCACTGTACTTACTGAGTACAATACAGCAGTAGTCATGACTGCTGTACTGTAGACAGAGGACAGTAAGTGTAAGTATTTAAAGGCATTTCTATTAGTTTCCTTTCATTGCTACATATACTAACCTATTCAATGATGACAAATAACTTTTAGTCCTGTGTTATTTTAGCATAAGCGTATATAAGTTTATATACGTTATAAAAGTCAGTGGTAGCACTTTGATATTCCTAAGGTTATAGTAGCCCAGTTTATAATGATCTTTTATTATTTAACCACACACCTATTGTCATTCATTTTTACAACGACTTTTGTTTTTCCCAGTTGTGGGTTATTGCCCAGCCAAACCAGTAAAAGCCCTAAGTGTAGCCTGATGAAATGACATTTTACATAGCTCAATGTTGACACACAATATTTTATACAATATATTTACTTTCTGCACCATCAACAATACCCGATCCTGTGTTTCGTATGCATTTCTATATTGTCGTTTCTCACAAAGGCCAGGTTAAAAGTTCAAGATAAGAGCTGAAATAAAGGAAACAAATGTGAATGTCGGTGAAACTGACAAGTCATTCAGACTAAGCAAAAAACTTCAGCTTTTTATACAGAATGAAGAAATGAAACCGAACTGCAAATGACTTAATCATCGAGCCCACCTAAAGAGCTTTGTTGGCATCACAGGACAATTCATGTTCTCTAGTTCTCTGTGTAATTCGGGCTGTCAGATCGACCTGGCTCAGAACATGAGGCATATGATGTGTTGATCCAATGAACAAAAGCTTATTGTTGCTCTGATTAGCCATTTATAGCCCGGGGCCTTGTGGGTCTGAAGCATGTCTCAGTCAGCCCATCAGCCACTGTGTTGAAAGTTCAAATCTAAAGTTGGTGCTCTATACTTCCAGCCTCTTTTGCATGCTTTCCTAATCATGGCTATCCAACCTGATGCTTGTGCATGACAAGAAAAAAAAAGTTAAAATCTTCAAAGTGAGTCCAGCTTTAGAATTAAAGTGCTTATTTCAGTGCCGTCATTAGTTCCAGTAAGGCATACTTCATGCCATGTGAAAATGAGGCTATATAAGGTGATTGGGGCACAGCCATCTCCATTGTTATGCTTGGCGCAAACAGCAGGATCTAGTTGTGGTTGGTGTTTGCGTGCTGGAGGAAGCTAAACAGAGAAGTCTGTCAGAGCAGCTCACAGACCATGTGAAGAACGACTGATGGAACACTTGACCCAAAGTCGTTCTCAGTTTGAACTGTCACACACTCTTATGACACAGCTCGAGGCATGCCGTCATGAGTGTTAGACTACACAGTAAACACATTCATTTGGCCATGCACTGTAAAGCACAAACCAGCTCATGGACAAAAAGAATGTATTAAACAGCTTAAAAAAAAAAGTGTGTGACTGAGGCTATACCCTTTGCCCTATTTTAATTAAAACATATAAAAAACACAACAACCCCCCCCCCCCCAAAAAAAAACAAACAAACAAAAAAAACAAAAACCACACCCG